>CM068831.1:127123810-127294773 GCA_028554795.2 Sinohyriopsis cumingii | reverse complement strand
TAACACATAATTTTGAAATCTTTCAATGCCATTAATTTGTTATGAAAATAATTGTTTCAAGGTATCTCCAGTTTTTATAAATTCATCAATATCTGAAAACACACCATTTGTCAAATACTGAAAGGCTTCCATGCCAAAATGCTTTCTCTTAGAGTTGGTCAAATTCTGTGAAGCATTCTTGTGAGAAAAAATTTGCAAATGTTTTTCTAATTTTAATAATGACCAGCATATTTGTTGAGGTCTGTGGGTGGCATCATTTCTATAAATGTGAACAGCCTTCAAGCTAGGATGATTTCTTTCAAACTTTGTCTGAATTATTAATCAGCTTTTAATAAGAAGTTATTTAAATATTTTTTCTCTCCATTTTTTGCAGCGGCAGCTATACTTAATTGTGGATTGGCATCATCTGTCCAAACTTGAAACCTCTCCATGCCAGGACACTTTCTGTCAAATTCTGTTGGGCGGTTCTTAAGAAGCAGTGACCTAAAAGGTTTTCCTGTTTTAGTCACAAATGGCCATATTTGATGGCAGATCAGCATCATCTGAATAAATTTGAAAGAGCACATGCCAAGATGGCGTCTGTAAAATTTAGTCAAATTCAATTTAGCGGTTTTTGAAATAATATAAATGGTGATCGTAAATAGATGAAAGATGATGGCCAAAGTGCCATACCCTTGCACATGTGGCCATATGGCCAAAGTGTCATACCACAGCACATGTGGCCATATGGCCAAAGTGTCATACCACAGCACACGTAGCCATATGGCCAAAGTGTCATACCACAGCACATGTGGCCATATGGCCAAAGTGTTGTACAACAGCACATGTGGCCCTACGTCCAGGTGAGTTACAAATGGTGAATTTGCTTTTGTGGCATGAAAACTTAAACAGGTCATCTTCATATACATAAAAATACCAAATATCAATTATGAAAATTGTTTTTTTTGCTATTGTGGTTACAAGACCACAAAGTTTAAAAATGCATACAGAATTGAAGAAACTGCTGTAATGACAGAAAGACAGAATTGAAGAAACTGCTGTAATGACAGAAAGATCTAACTGGGTCATATACTTATGCTGTAATAACAGAAAGATCTAACTGGGTCATATACTTATGCTGTAATGACAGAAAGATCTAATTGGGTCATATACTTATGCTGTAATGACAGAAAGATCTAATTGGGTCATATACTTACGCTGTAATGACAGAAAGATCTAATTGGGTCATATACTTATGCTGTAATGACAGAAAGATCTAACTGGGTCATATACTTATGCTGTAATGACAGAAAGATCTAACTGGGTCATATACTTATGCTGTAATGACAGAAAGATCTAATTGGGTCATATATTTATGCATGCTAAGAAGCTCCTCATGATGCATTGATATACATACATATGAACATACATACTGATGGATGGAAACAACATATCAAAGGTTTCCTTATGAAGCTGTAGCAGGGGCATAAACACCATACCATAGGAGCCTATCAGTTCATTTAAGGTCTTGACAATCCATTTTGGCCGTGGTCTCTCCATGGTGTCCAGGGTCCAGCATTTCTGGATGATTGTTACCACTTTGTCCTTGGCTTTCTTGACTTCCTCAGAATCATCATGCCTGAGTTCAAGGTCAACAGCTCGAGGAATCTGGCTTTCAGAGCGGTAGAAGGCCAATATCTGCAGAAAGGAATTATGTTCAAAATACAGTGCACCCTCTTTATAACATTGTTCGAAATACAGTGCACCCTCTTTATAACACTGTACAAAATACAGTGCACATTCTTTATAACACTGTTCAAAATACATTGTACCCTCTTTATAAGACTGTTCAAAATACAGTTCAATCTCTTTATCACACTGTTCAAAATAATTTGCAATCTTTTAATTACACTTTTCATGCAAGTCATAAAAATATACAGATTTGTAATGTGGCATCACTTTGCACTTGATGTTAAAAGCACATCAGTATATGTAATACACAAAGTATACAGCGCTGTAGGTTGGGTCACTTTATACTGAGGTGTGTTACAAGTATGAAAGTTTATGTAAATTACAAAGTTTGCAGTGTTGCAAATGTGGAATCCTTATAATAAAATATATTAAAAGCAGAAAGTTTTATGTATTACACAAATTATCTAGTGTTGCAAAATGGGGTCACTTTATACTAGGAGGGGTGAGCAAGGGTGGAGGAAGGAAAATAAACAAAATACCAATGTATGTTAGTAAGGGGTTCAAAACTGCCAAATGCATCATGAGTTAAGGTAAAACAACAATGACAAAAGATGTGATGATTGTGTATGTGTGTTAAGGGTGGTAAAAGAAGCAAAACACCAAAAATATTCTAATATTTTAGTTCATGCAAATTAAATACAGACAGGATGTTTGCTTAAAACAAGTGAATAATGGATATATTTCATACAGTGATTAAAATCTCAGTATTTTCAGCCAAGAGATGAAATATATCCATTATTCGATATTTTCAAGCAAATATCCTCTCTATAATGGCAAGGGAACATGACACTTGCGTACAAACTTTTCACCAAGGAAGGAGTATAATGTACGTGTAATGTTTCATTTCTAAATCAGTGAAAAATGGTAGATCAGTTTGTTGAGTGTCAGGCTCTTAATTCATGGTAATGGGTTTGATATCCACCCAGGCCAGCCCAAGTCAGCTGTGTCCTTGGCAACTTAGCTCCTATGTCCTATCTCCTTGGCATGATGGAGTCAAACATGCATTAGAAGAGCCATAAAAAAGACCCAACAACAATCCATTTCAAATCATGATGTACTATTCCTAAAGGACCAAGCCACTTTAGCTTGTTTGATAATGTTACAGACAAAAGTCAGATTTAATAAAGGTTAAATGATTGGCCACTTTAGCTGGTTTGATAATGTTATTGACAAGTCATATTTAGTAAAGGTTTAAATGATTGGCCGCTTTAGCTGGCTTGATAATGTTGTTGACAAAAAACAGATTCAGTAAAGGTTTAATGACTGGCCGCTTTAACTGACTTCATAATGTTATTGACAAGTCAGGTTTAGTAAAGGTTAAATGACTGGCCACTTAGCCACATACAACACAATTTTGAAACATGACCCATATTCAAATGTTTGAATTACATATTCTGCTATAGTGGTTTGTTTTTCTTTTTGTATATACAATAAACTCACCTTATAACTACAAAACATGTAGCAAATAGTTGCACATTTTGATGTTGTTTTAGGTTTAATATTATTTCTCAGTGCAAGATAGGCTATACATGGCAACCAGCATAAATGGTGGAGGAAGAACCTAGTAAGAACCATGGGAAGCTACTGGCTAGCTTTCTTACTTATCCACACTGGCTGAGTCTGAGAATTAAACCTATGCTGACAGAGGTGAGATGCCAGTGATTGTTAAATATAAGTGCTTTATACCATCTGTTCACCCAAGGCCCCTGCATATTTGAAATAAGAGCATCAGATCTATCTATCCAGCATGAGACTCGTATTCATCACCATTTTCAGGCTCAAAATCACTCACTGGTGTTTCCAGAAACGCTTGCCCAGTTCCAATAATCTGATAAACTTCAAACTTTCAAAATCATTGTCATCACTGCTATCATCAGTCAGTATTTGCTAAATGAAATCGTCATCAGATGAATTATATAGGAAGTTAGCCATATAGTGTTTTCTAGGTAACCCATAATTTAAATTTGCATTTCTAAAACTTCCTTCCTGAATACATGGTAAAAACTATGACAATGCTAGTTCTGTGGACCAATGTACCAGTGAAATCTGGTTCAACAACCATTTTGTCTAGTGGAAGAAACCTGATTTATGAACCTGAAACAACATGTCACAATGTGTGCTTCAAGACCCCTATAAGTGGTGCACCTTATATTTCTGCAAGCTCTTTAAGGGTTAACAGTTATATACAAAACTGTATACTGTGTAGGGTACACTTTGATACGTGCAGGATTTCTTGTGCATCACAACTTTCCAAGTGCTGGATTTCCCCAAACTTTTTCACTATTTGCACACTCACATGCCCTAGCATCATCTTGGTCAAGGATATGATTTAAATAAACTAGTTGCTTTTTAATCTTTTGCTGAGTGCAATCATCCATTTGTCACTTGTATCAATATAGCATGGTCCTTCGTATAACACAAGCATGATCTAGAGGAATGTAGTCTTAACAAAGAACCAACTTCAGTATAAAGCAACCTTTTATAATGCAATATGGCTTCCCTGAACAGTGTTATAGAGCGGGACCACTATGATTATAATAAAAACACATAGGTAAAAATAGGTACACATAGACCTTCTAGTATTTATGTACCAAAAGCAAGCGAAATCATAGACTGCCTTACTATTGTTGATGCTGCAATGAACAGAAGTTGTCAGTTGTCACATGATCAAATGATACCAGTTGAAGTTCTTGATTGACTGAAGCAATTTAAAAAAAAATAGTTCTGACTTTGATGCCAATGAAACTAAGAATATTGTAATTTGCTAGCTATTAAATTAGTATATGTCCTGATATCCTGAGCATAAAATACATATGTCGTTTAAAACTTCAACTCAACAAATTGATGGTCTCTTCAATTGTTTTCATTGCAGTAAATAACAAATCAAAGCTTGGTCATTGGGAATTTCCCAAACTTTAAGTAAAAAAAATATCTTAAGAATTTGACATTTTTTGGTAATATCACACTGCCTTCATCAGCAACTAATACTGACAATGTAACTTATAATGGTCACATCATATGAGAAGACTAGTGTAGATGGGTGGTAATTCAATCCCCTCTTCCCTGCTTAGAGTTGGTCTTTCCTGTGGTATTTCAATTGCCTACTCCAACTTTCTTTTCCATATGTTGTTCTCCGATGTGATGTACTTGGTCTGATTGGGATGGAAGGACTTTCCCATATTGCTACAATGTTCATGTATGACCAAAGACTCACTAATGATGTGTTTCTTGATCCTTATTTCTAGCACTTGACCTGTTTCCCTGATTTAGTCATTCTCACAATCATTATGTTTGATATAATAAACCACACATTTTTAAAAATGTTCTATTTTGCCCCCCACATGTCTATGTTGTTGTCTTAAATAGTTGTATGGTTTTGTGATATACGTTGATCCTATGTTGTCTGAATACTCTAGCTAGGACTTCTGATGTACCATGGATATATGGCATGCCAATGTTGGTTTTATTTGGGCGACTCTTGGTTTTGTTTGGTATATTTGTCTTCTTTTCTGGAAGTTTAAAAATCCACTCTGAATAGCCATTTACCCTTAGTGCTGCTTTCACAAGCTCTACTTCCTCCACTCAGTCTGTCTCATCAGTGACTAAGGAGTTAGCTCAGTGCATTAAAAATCTCACTACTGACCAATTGTGTTCCAGATGGTGATTGGAAAAAATGTTGAGGTACTGGTCATTGTGGGTTGCTTTTCCATACACAGTGACTTTGGTTGATCCATCATCATTTATGTGTATATATGTGTGCAAGAATGCTAGTCTGCCATTTTCTTTTTTTTTTTTCTGATGTGAAATGAATATGTGGGTCAATGGAGTTGAAATGATTAGAGAACTCCTGAAGATGGTACTCACAAAACCAGTCAATGTATTGTCCACATATCTGAAACACACAGACGGTGGGTTCTTGGCTGATTCCAAGTCCTTTTTCTTTAAAAAGACTGGGGACCCCAATGCCACTACTCCTTGGTTCTGTTGTAAAATCTATCTACTACAGATAAAATATGTGCTGTCCAAACACTGTTTCAATAAAGCACAAATATGTTCAGTAGGAAAGTCTAGATCGCAGAGCTTAGTTTGCCTCTGATCACATTCATAGCTTTATACAATGGAATAATGGTGAACAAAAGCACTGATACATCATAAGAGACCGGTTTTCTACATGGTGGTACCTCTTTTGGACAAAGTATACACTACTGATGATATGGTGTTCTGCTTTGCTTACTAGATGCCTTGTAACAGAAGTTTATATTTGGTCAAATGATACAGAACACTGCCCAAACAAGATATTATAGGTTAGAGTGGGGCATCCTTCTTGAATTTCAGGTAACCCATATAGGTTTGGGATGTCTTCATCAGTGGGGTAGAGATTTGGTCTTTCTTTAATTACTTCAACATGTAAATTAATTTTTTATAATTGATGTTGTAGGGTTTCTCTAATTTCTGATGTGTCTTTGTTGTTAACCAACAGTTAAGTTGTTTATCTGTAAGATTCACTATCCATTTTCGTTGTTGAGCTAATTAGGGTTTCATGGTATCACACTTATCAAGTGTTATATCACAGCTATTATCTGCCAATTCAAGCATGACAGGAATCATATTAAATGGCTATTATCTGTTGATTCAAGACAGGAATCCTAGCAAATAATGGCTATTATCTGTCGATTCAAGACAGGAATCCTAGCAAATCCTGTCTATTATCCGCCAATTCATGCATGACAGAATCTAAGCAAATAATGTCTATTACCTGCCAATTCAAGCATGACAGAATGTTAGCAAATATAGACTATTATCTGCCAATTCAAGCAAGACTGGAATCCTAGCAAATAATGTTTCTTATCTGCCAATTCAAGCAAGACAGGAATAATATCACATTACATCTATTATCTGCCAATTCAAGCATGACTGGAATCCCAGCAAATAATCTGCATTTTTAAATTTTTTTTATAGATGTATTGACAATGCAGAATGAAATAAAGAATTCTTACCTTATCTATTATCTGCAAATTCAAGCAAGACAGGAATCCTAGCAAATGTCTATCTGCCAATTCAAGCAAGACAGGAATCATAGCAAATGTCATGCCAATTCAAGCAAGACAGGAATCCTAGCAAATGTCTACTACTGCCAATTTAAGCAAGACAGGAATCCTAGCATATCACAAATTTAACACATGCAGTTGATATAGTGCCAAGTTTCAAACAAATAAAGCATATTAGGCAGAAGCCGAAGGCTTTCACCAGAAAAATCATACCTAGCTCACATGATCTGCTAATTCAGTCTTGCAGACAATGCCTTCTTTTGCATGTATACAAGATCAAATAACAAACCTCTGCATGTGTCATCTCATTGAAGGGTGGCATGTCTCCAGGGTTAAGACCATGAGAAAACATCTCCCATAATGTGGTTCCATAGGCATAAACATCTGACTCTAGTGTCATCTGAGCAAGATTGTCAAAAAGTTCCACTGCCACCCATGGCAACCTGGCAAAAAGAAATTCCAAGGAATTAATGGTTCACCTGGTGCCTTGCCTGATATAGACACTTATATATTTTCACTAATAACCTTGACCATGCCTAAGGATCAAAAAAGGGAGTAGGCATGCAGGAATATGAAAGGGCATTAGTACTTATTAATAATACATCTAAATATGATAATATCCCTTCAAGGGCTCAGGACTTATGACCATACAGAGTAACTTGAACTGCAAACTTAACCATGAATTTCAAATGACACAGACTTTGTCCAAGTGCCAGAGGAAAAATCTGGGTACATGGGTATGAAAGGTCAAAGCTCCTTAATTCAACAGTCCAAGTATGGTAGCATATCTTTTGAATACTTAAAACCATACAAAATTACTTTAATTAAAAACCTAACCAAGATGTTAAAACTATCCTGACCTTGTCTGGGGTCACAGGCAGGGTAGGATTGCATGAATATGAATGGCAGGGCCTATGCTACTGTGCAATTATAACATCTATCCCTCCCAGTGTGTGGGTCTTATGACTATAGAGAAACAAGAGGCCCTAGTCAGCCTAATATCACCCACGTTGCTGACATGTGCCTAAAAGCCAATGCAAGATTAGTTGGCATAGAAATCTGCATCTGCAGGATGATTTGTGCTTAAATTTATCCAATGCCATTGATTGCATATGTTATGAAAACAATCGTTTCAAAGTTTCCCAAGCTTCTGTCTCTTTATCCACATCAAATCTCATGTCAGCATTATGTGTCCAATATCAAAAGGTTGCTTTGCCAGACAGTTTGTATCAAAGATGGTCTAACTATTCAATATTTTTCAGATGTGTAAATGTTTTCTACTATTTGTAACCTCAGCCATATTTGATGGCAGAATGCCAATATTTGTATAAACATATTCAAACAAGAACACTTTCTTTCAAACTGATAGGATTTTTTGTCTTCAGTGGTCATGTGCAAAAAGTTTTTAATGGTTTATCTACTTTTAGTAACAGGTGCCATATTTTATAGAAGATTACAATCATCTGTACTAACTTATGAGGGATAACAATTGGTCAAATTCTATTTGGTGGTTTTTCGTGAGAAGTCATTTAAAGGATTTTTTTGTTTTTTGTAATGTCTGCCATATGTGATGGCAAGTTGACATCATTTGCATAAATATGAAAATCCCTATTATAAAATGTTTTGTGCTAAATTTTGTCAAGTTTGGTCAAATTCTATACACCAAGAAAAAGCCACTGACATGTTTTTGTCCTGCTTTAATCAGGGTAGCCATGTTTGATGGAAGATCTGCTTCATTTGTACAAATGAAAAAAAACCAATTCGATAGAAACTGTTATGGCAGTTTTTGCATAGCAACTAAAAACAATTTGTGATAGACTAACATATTTTTATAGTTTTGGTAATGGTGGCAATGTTTAAAGTGGCTTGGCATCATGTGTATAAATCTGAAGGTCTTTATGCCAGAATCCTTTTTGTAAAATATAATCAAATTCTGTTCATCACTTTTGGGAAAGAAGTCATTTCAAGTTGTGCTTATCTTTTATTTTTAGTAACAGCAGTCATATTTGACAACGATCAGCCTCATCATTTGTATTTGTAAAGGACTTTATGCCACAATGGTCTGGGCCATGATTATAATTGCCAGGACTCAGTATGGGAATAAATCATTAAATTTCATGTGTAAAGAGTTATCTCCATAAAAACCAGCTGTCACCGTCTAAAATAAGGAAACAAAATCAAGAAAATAAACAGACTAATTGAAAATCTTATTTATAACTATGTCTTTCTGCACTACTGCTAAGGAAAAACAAAGATCAGCATGTTTGATTATAACAGCAAATTCCTCCGCTATTCCAGATAATGGTCCACAGCAGAACAGCTATATATATATATATATAACCTTACCAATAAAATGGGTTTTGCATGTGAATGTGTGTGCATCTATCAACATTTTTCACTCTAAATAAAAAAGGACTGGGGGGTGTATTTGGATATGACTACAACTCCCCCCTGAGAATTCAGGCAATAAACTTGTTTCAAAAGGTACGCATGATGGTTGACTGAGTTGGCACTGGAAGTCCATTATTTCCCATAAAAAAAGTGGGCAAAAAAACATATTTAAAAATTGGGTGAGAAACTCCAAGACCTCTGCATTTATTTAGTGTTTGATTGAGTGTGCTATATGACTGAGCAAACAATTATTGGCTTTGTATGCTCTGGACTGCACAAAAGTTGTTCTCTGGATGCCCGAAAGACATACACAATGAAGACTTAATGTCTTAACTATTGATGGCTCAATAATTAGATTAACAATTATTAGCTGGTTAAAGAGCTAAAAAAAAAATTTTTTTAATAAACAAGAAGATACTGTTTCTCATTCAAGAATATAGCACATACTGCCAAATCATTAAATCAAACTGGTTTATTTTGGCACTTAAGCAATGTAGAAATTCAAGAAATTGGTGAAATTACTGCAAAATCATGGGAGCCATTCCATAATAATGTAATATTCAAATTTATGCTATAATAAAGCATTCCATAATGGTGGCTTCCTTGTATTAGTAAGTATTAATAGGCCGAACATTTGCAATCCTAAGATGGTTCTGATGCATTTCTCGATGAATTACCTCCTCTTGTTGACAGGGTGATGTAGGGGGAGCTGATTGTATAGATGGATCAGTCCAGGGTCAGCAATTCTGACCTTCATCTCCCTGTGATTGTATAAGTGCACTAGGATGTTACCGCAGTGGATGTTTCCATGGTAGAGATTGGCATCTTCCTGGAATTTGATAAAAAGATGCATCTCTGAAAAAAAATATGATCCCATCCACCAACCATTTTGCCACTGCAAACACACACACACATATCTATGCCTCAAACTGCATTACCTTCCATAAACATCATTTTTACGTTTTCTGTGCGTGAAATGGTGCAATCAATGCTGCCAGCATCAGCGTGTGAAATTCTTGCCAGCCTGCCAGGCTGATGCCAGCTAATTTCACAGTAGACTGCAGCAAAAAATGAGTTGCCATTCCATCTGCCCAGCTGGAGTTTCATGTATATAGAGATTAGTTTATAAATCGTATATTTTTATATATATATGTATTAAAAAAAACACAACTGTCATGCCTGATTAACAGAATTAAAGGTCTAAATACTCTCTACAGTTTTGGAAGGAAAAGTTTTTAAACACAATATCTCACCATATAAGATCTTCCTGACACCATCATACATATTTTGTCCCCATGCTAGACACAGATGTATCAATTTGGTGGCCTGCAGTGAATGGCGTTCATAAAAAATAATCAACCATCATCTTTTATGATAAATGACACCAAGGAATTAAAATTATTTTAGTTCATAATCACACTTAATATTTCTTGCCAAGTATAGCCTAGTATAAACTGACATAATTAGGTACCTATCGATGACCAACTGGTTAATTACTGGTAAATCATATCATTGTTTACAATTAACTATGGGGAAAGCAGGTACTATTTTCATTTATATACACTGTATTACGTTTATTTGTTGGTAGCAATAATACAAGCCCCTGTGATCAAAGGCAAACTCACCACTCAGACTACTGTTAGGATATGGAACACCAGGTCTTTTAAAATTGTGTCCAAAAGCATAAATTCTGAAAAAACTTATGTTGCAAAACAATGAAGAAAAATTTCAAGATATTAAATTGTTTTGTTGAATAACATCTGGTGGCTAAAGACAGGATCCAAAACCATACAGAGACAGGCAACTTCGTTTTTAAGACCGTCTTTAATGTGCAGATGGAGTAGCCTTGTAAGAATGGACCACTTCTACTTGTTTTTCAATCAAACACCAACCACCTTTTAAGAAAGTTATTCCAGTTTTTGAATGGTCACCATGGTGGTGGTGGTGGTGTGGTTCCCCTTAAACTATTAATTCTACAAAAAGACTCTGCTGTCATGGTTCCATCATATTTGTTTCTGACTATTCAGAACAAAACATCTGCACACAACACATCTCTGCTTTCTTATGTATGTCGCCCCAATGCCATACACTCTATAAACTTCATTACACTTTTACTAGTTTATCAATTCACTCCCCCAGTATTCAACCAATTTGTACACAAATGCAACTATACTAACAGTACACTTTTACTATACTTTGTACACAAATGCAACAACACTAACACTACACTTTTACTATACTTACCATATTTAAAGTACATGCATCTATGTGTCTGTTCACTCTAACAATTTCAATGCCCTTTACTCCTGTGCTTACCATAAAAAGCAGTCCTTGTGCCACCTGAATAGCAACATCCATCAGATGGTACAGAAAAAGAGGGCGCTGCCTGTCATGTGACCTTAGGAAAGAAGCCAAGCTTCCATGTTCAGCATATTCAAGCAGGATCTTTGCAGGGGATGACAGAACGATTCCCCGAAAAGTGGAGAAGAATCTTACTTCTTTCACAGATAGAAATCTGTTCAAACTCATCTGGAGGGACTGAAAAGGTCAGTAATATAATTAGGTATTGTATTTATATATTAACAATATGTTATTATATTATTTTGATAGTGATCTAACTGGACAGCTGGCTATACCTCTGAATGTCCTCTTTCCAAACAGCTGATAGATTTAATTGTAGTAATGCTGTTTCATGAATCATTTTCTATTGCTCTATGAGTATGAAGCATGCACTATTTTTGCAACTTTCCAGGAAACAAGCATTCTGGCATATTGCTAGCAACAAGCACTCTGGCATATTGCTGGCAACAAGCACTCTGGCATATTGCTGAAAAAAAGTTCTCATTAGTAAGAACAGTAGTCAAAGCAAGACTCAAAAGCCCATTAGAAATACAGTATGATGTGTCCACACATTTTTTGTACATTTGACACCCTCTGAACACATGTCTATTAAATGTGGTTCATTGTAAATTTAACCAAACTGGTTCTAAAGGTTGTCAATATAGAGTAGTAACCTTATACAAACGGCTATATTCTGGCTCCTTTCCTGATGTCAAAAATACGATGTGCAACAATGTAAATTATGATATTTTTATATACTTTTAATCCCATTTTACACATATAATGACAACAGGACAACAAAGACTTCAGGTTACAAGCCATCAATCCATGGGAGAAGGGAAAATAACAAGAATTTTGTAAATGCCACCTGATGTGTCTGTCTCATGAACCTTTCCCTTCTGATGACACTGACTTCTGAGCCAGTGACTTGACTACTGTATCATGTGTGGACATAAGGAAAGTTTTATGTAAAAACCCCAACTCTGCAGAGGTTAAAAAGGAGATCCATTGATAAGGAAACAGGCCACTAACTCATATTATCCATTGTTACATAGACCTTGACAGCAGGTGGTAAGATAATGCAACAAACACTGTCAAGATACATAAATGGCTAAAGTTTCATTAAAATATCTTCAGTGGTATAATATTTAGAGCCATACAGGGTACAATGATGCCGATCAATATTTTCCTATGCATGACCTTGACCTGGAGGCAGCAGCCAGGTGATACACTGTCTAGTCATTATAACAGCCAACTGGCTAAAGTTTCATTAAAATATTTTCAGTGTTTTCTAAGTTATACACCAGTCAATGGCATAAATCTGAGTTAAATTTTCCCTTGATGTAACCTTGACCTTGTAGCAGGTGATGCCATTACAGCATGCAACACATGATCAGTATATAACTGAGTAAAGTTTCATTAAAATATCTTCACTAATAAAAGTTATGCTCCAGACAATAACACAAGTCATGTAATTAATATTTTCTCAATGCTGTAACCTTGATCTGTTGACTGGGAAGGGGCATGGCTTTGGTAAAAAAAAAACATAGGCTCATTAACATACTTGGGCAATGTTTCATCAGAACATTTTCAGTGTTTTTTTAAAGTTTTACACCGGATGATGGTACAAGTCTGAGTTACATTTCCCCTTGCTGTGACCTTGAATTTGTCATAGGTGGCATGGCTACAGTAGGCAATGTAACATCTAGACATGAAATATAACTGGGTAAAGTTTCACTAAAAAATCTTTTGTAGCTCAAAAAGTTGTTGTTGTTATTGTTGTTGTAGGGTTTTACGCCATTTTTCAGCACACAATAGGCTATACATGGCAACCAGTATAAATGGTGAAGGAAGAACCCGGGAAAACCCTGGAAAGAACCACTGACCCACGAGAAGCTACTGGCAAGCTTTTTCACATACCCACACTGGCCGAATCCGAGACTCGAACCCAAGCAGACAGAGGAGAGATGGCAATTATCCGTAATGAACAGCGCTTTAGAACACTCAGCCACTTGGGGCCCCCAGCTCAAATGGTATACTTAGGACAATGATTCCTCAAACAGAATTACATTTTAGCCTTGAAGTGGCCTTGACTTTAAGACAGGGATATGGCTGTGGTGTGGGTTATACTATTTAGTCATGATATATACTTGGGCAAAGTTTCATTTGAATATTTTCACTGATTCAAAATTTATACTTCAGATATGGATAAAAAGTGTGTGTGTGTGTGTGTGATCTGGATTTTTAACATAGCTTTAACAATTTTTCAGTCATATCGCTACAATGTCTGCAGTGTGACAGTTTATAGTGATGTCTAGCACTGGGGTATCATGCCGCAGACATGTAGCATGATGTCCCACCCAGCCACGATATCCTGACACCAGACCGACCAGTCCTAACACTAACCTCTTAATGTTAATTTTAAAAAATTACAAATATAATTATATCCTAAACCTTTAATTACATGTCTCACATTTGTCAAATATGCCAAAATAGTAGTGGAATGGGGTTTTGTGAAAGATATTGGGACAAATTCAAGTTTGTTTCAGTTTTAAAAAAAGGAAAGTAAATGTCATAATGATGTGTTAAGTACATGTATTCTTTTCTAAGACCATGAACTATCATTGATTTTCAGGACAGCAGTTGTTTTCTGTTTGAATTTTACATAATTTCTCTAACTCACATACAGTGCAACCCCGCTATAATGTGCCCCGCTATAATGCGAATTCAGATATAATGCAGTCATGGTGTGGCTCCCGAAATTTCGTATATTCATTCCACATGAAAAAATATTTTTTCTTCTTCTTCAAAGTATGTATTTTTCTTGTACCGGGAAAGAACATTTTTTTTTAAGTACAAGAAATAGTGTGCAAAACGTTTAATATCATTTTGGGGGAAGAGTTTGCACATGAATTTTAATATAATACGATCGTGGTGTGGCTTCTGAAATTTAACAATATCACCTGGTTCTTGAAGTGTTATGCCAAAATAAACATTATCGGAAATGTTACTTATTACTGGTCCATAAGTAAAGTCAGTTGTGATTGTCTTCAATTAATTCTGTATACAATCGTTGCTCAAACAATAGCTAACATGTGTTTCTTCCTTAACTGCATACACAACCAAGCAGCAGACAATGTGGTGGTTGATAAAAGATTCCCACAGTTTAATAAACATCAAAAAACGAAAGCCACCAAGATGTTTCCTAGGCTTGGCAGTGTTATTAGAAGCAATCAGTTGACCAGTAAATAATGTCCGCTTTATTAGCTGGAAATTGAAAAGGTATGAAATTGTACATGCGTTCAACTGTAAATAATTTTTTTAAAGTATGAGAAATAGTGTGTAAAATGTCTATTATCATATTGGGGAAGAGTTCGCGTACAAATTTGAATCTAATATGATCGACGCATGGCTTCTGAAATTTAACAATTTCACCAGATTCTTGAAGTGTTATGCCAAAATAAACATTATCTAAAATGTTACTTATTATTGATCCATGAGTAAAGCCAGTAAGTCGTCTTTATGATTGTCTTCAATTAATTCTGTATACAATCATTGCTCAAACAACAGCCGACATGTGTTTCTTCTTTAACTGCAGCAAACAATGTGGTGGTTGATAAAAGATTCTCACAATTTAATAAACATTTAAAAAAATGAAAGCCACCAAGATGTTTGCTGGGCTTGGAGGTGTTATTAGATGCAATCAATTGACCAGTAAATAATGTCGTCTTTTATTAGCTGGAAACTGAAAGGGTATGAAATTGTACATGTGTTCAGTTTAAAATTAATTTCTTTTTATAAACTTGACTCATGACCACTGCAGGCCTACTGCACTTAGTTCTCAGGTTTTACATGGGTATGGTGTTTGTTTATGAACTCTTTATTAATTTCCTATTTTTTATAAAAATATTTTACCATTATGGAAAAGCAAGTTCACAAACACAAGTCATTCTCTGCACTTTGCGCAGTGATTAGTATAGTAGTTTTTGCACGTTTTTTCGATATTCACAAAATCTGAAGTAAAAGTTATATGCAAGCTGAAAGCATGTGTTGATTGTTAATTATTCTTGCTGTAGTCATTCAAATGAATAGGCGTACAAGCTTTAATTATTGGAAATTTGCAATGGATAAATGTACACGGAAATGCATATGAGAACATTTTAGCAGTATGAAATTTGTACAGACACCATTCATAGACCCTGGAACGCAATGAACCATACACGTGCTTCATCTTTCTTAACCTAATTTTGCTGTTAATTTTTTCCATTGAATTCAGACACATAATGATGTGTGACAAAATTATTGAATAGTTTAAATATATATGCAATTTTGGCATTGGAATTATATATATTATGGATTAATTGCATGCCCCGACGGTACGATATCAGACGGTAAGTAAACGGTGTTGATACTCTGTTCATGCTGTATATTAGACATTGAATTCGGACACAATGATCTGGGAATTTTTAAAATTAAATACTGTAAATATTTGTGCAATTTTTCAGTGGATAAACTGCATGCCACGACGGCATGATAGTAAATGGTGCTGATACCCAATTCATCACACACATTAGATATGAATACACGTATATGTGCCAATGAGTTGTTCTCTGAAGAAAGTAAAATACCGTAAAACCCCGCATTAACGCGACCCCGATATTAACGTGATCCAATTTTTGGGACCTCAATTATCGTGTTATAGCGGGGTTCCACTTTACGATATTTACTATATATGTTGGGACACCATAAATTAATTTTGAAAGTAATTTTTTTGTGCACTGCATGATCTGGGACACATCGTTTTCTCGAGTTTTAAGTTGTGGGACACCTTTTAAATCATTCAAAAATTACATGCCGGAAAATGCACTCCAAATGAAATTTTATTTTAAAAAATATAAAACTGTACTTGAGATAAAACTCTTTAATCCACTGCAGCATCATCTCATCAATACAACCCTTTTCCTGCACATGTACGATCCATTCTTTCATGCATGAATTTTTATTTTAGCTTTTTCATACCATGAAAAATTATCGTTAAAGACAACACATCACCTAAAACAAAAACTGCAAGGACTAAGCTCAGATTTTGTCAAATCTGCCCCCATCATGCTAATTTTCACACTTTTGACCCCCATCTTACTGTCAGTCCACCCAGGAATGAGATCAAAATACACTAGAATTTCATCCATGTTAATGATCATATTGTCAGCGAAATCATCTGCTTCTCTTCTGGCATTCAAGAATTCATCAAATGATTTTATTTTCTCCAAATCTTTTGGGTGACGCTGGGTCATTGATGTCCATGCATGAAGCATTATATTGTGTCACTTTTTAAAAATTGTTCCATTGTTTCAATTTATTTTCAAAATTCCTGTGAATACTGGTGAAAAGGAATCAAAGTTAGCTTCCATATCTTGGCCGTCTTTGTATATAAAAAAAAACCAACAAGAACCAACAAAAAATCAGCACACATAAAAGAATCCAAAGTCGGCTTCCAAGGTTGGCTTGCTTTGCAGTAAAATAACCTTTGTACTGATATCCTTAAAGAAAAGAAAAACCAGCTTCAAAGTATCCAAAGTCGGCTTCCAGGGTTGGCTTGCTTTATAATAAAAACAACCATTGTCTTTGATGTCCTGTCGGTAAGTTCAAATAATGAGTTTATTGCTCGCTGCCAGTTGTGTTTATTTACTACCTGGGCTTCTATGTGTTTGGCATCTGGGCAATGATGTTTGTGGGTAAATAGTATACACAGCAATAACTTGCTTTAATTATAATTTTTGTAACCCATGCTAACGAAAAGATTGTCGCTTGCACTGAAGTGAATGTATTTTCAAATAATGATTTTTATTTGCGAGATACTGTCATATAGTTGACCTGGATATAATTTGATCTACGTTATTTTGCACCTAACACCATGTCATGCATGAATGGTGTTTGTCTTCAAGAGATTGGTTGATTATTTCCCTCTCGTTTGCAAAATCATCTGCTTCTGTTCTGGCCTTCACAAATACATCTAATGATTTTATTTTCTCCAAATCTTCCGTGCGATATGGGGTCATCGATGTCTGTGCACAAAGCACTATAATGTGTCACTTTAAAATTTGTTTCATTGTTTCAATTTATTTTCAAAATTCCTGTGAATACAGGTGAAAAGGAATAAAAATTAGAATCTATGTCGGCTTGCTTAAATAAAATAACCTTTGCACTGACTTCCTTTAAAATAAAAAGAAATAAAATCTGGCTTCAAAGCATCCACAGTCAGCTTGCTTTGTAATAAGAATAAACTTTGTCTCTGATGTCCTGTCGGTAAGTTCAAATAATGAGTTTACTGCTCATTGCCAGTTGTGTTTATTCACCACGCAGGCTTCTATGCACTTGTTATCTGTAGTTATTAACACAAATGGGAAATGATGTCTGCAAGTAAATAATATACAGAGCAATATATCTTGCTTTAATCTTATATTTGCAATCCACGCTAGTGAAAAGATTGTCACTTGCACTGAAGTGAATGTGTTTTTGAATAATGATTTTTATTTGCGAGACAGTGTCCTATAAGTGACCTGGATGTAATTCAATTTTGCTTATTTTGCACCTAACACCATGTCATGCATGAATGGCGGTTGTCTTCAAAATATCGGTTGATTATTTCCATTTTGCTTGCGATTTTGTTTGATCCAGTTTCCAGGTGGATAACATATTCAAACCTTTGAGCACAACCAAACATAATTTGTTTCTCAATGGTCATGTCAATGAACAATGTATCGCGTGTTAACATACATAAGCAATATAGGCTACAGCATGGAAGCCTATGCATACATACCGGTATACAGAGTCTGTTGATATATTTTATTCTTTAATGCCCATGATGAATGAAAAGGAATAAATGATAACAATAAAAGGTTAGTTTCTTTCTTCTTATCATCAGATAAGCGTTTTATCTATTTTATTGGAACATGCTTGGGGGGGGGGATGGGCCACAAATTCAATATAAAAAAAATTTCATTTCTTAAGTCTTGTGAGATATGACTAAGGTGAAAAGTTTTACCATAAGTTCTGGGACAGGAAAAAAATTAATTATTTTATCATGTCCCAATATATACGGTAAATAGGGTAATATTTTCTGGCTTTAATCAGCAAGCTTTGTAATGTCATCATTCCAATATTTTACAGGGTGTCAGTTATAGTGTAAGCTTAACCATCCTACTTTATGTACAGTTTTTAGACCACATTTACACAACAGTTAGCACATAAAGAGCAATTTCATCTACTGCATGAGGTACTGACCGATCAATGATTGTTTTGGGGGAAGGGGAGAGGCTGTGATTTTCTTTCAAGACAAGATATTTTATTTTCTATTATTTCAAGAATTTTGAAATAATATCATAGATATATGTTATTATTTTGCTTTAAATTAGAACAATATATTTTCCAAGTTGTTTGAAAGCTGGAAATGTGAGAAGAAAAAAAAGATCCTTGTCCCCTGCCTCAGAATATTAAATTGTTGGTCTCTAATATAATTGTGGTAAACCATGGTGCATATTTTCTCTTATGATTTTACTCATGTTGGGATATTATGTTTGGGGCAAGGTAAAATTTTCCATGGGCAAGTTCAATTTTCCAGTCAGCTTGCCCTGGACAAACTGACATTTATAAACTCTGTAAATCTCTGGATAAATGCTGGTTAGCCTCATGCCAGTATTTGATTGAATTAGGCAAGTGACTGGAAAATTTGTTCAACCAATGAAAATTTTCACTTGCCATTTGAGTTGGGTGAATAAATATTCTACCCATGTAGAAAGAGGATTTACCTCCCAACATCTGTATAGGTATTTCTCTCCAATTTCTTGAGTTCGCAGATGTTTGACTGCTATGAATTCATCATCTTTAAGAACAGCTTTCAACACTTTGGTAAAGTGACCATGACCTAAAATGTGATATACATAAATTTAAACAAAATTAATTTATCCATATTATCTAATTTAGAAACATGAAGAACAAGAGACTATCACAGGAATACAAAAGGCATGTAGACACATGTTTTTATTTAACATCTACTGTGCAAATTTTATATTTTCCTTCTGGGGATGGGGTAAAGCTAATTTTGATTATGTGATAGTTACCTGCTACTAGTGCACTGATTTCCTTTTCCAGGACTCAAAATCCCCCATTTAAGCTAAATCATTCTCTCCTTCGATCAGTATTAGAAAGTTTAAAAACTTAAAAGAACAAAGTCCCAGTCCAACTCTTGCATCACAGTCCACTTATGGAGCACTATCCTCTTTTGAATTGGACTATGCATACAGGATGGGAGGTAGAAATCTCTGAAATAGTAGCAGGTATCACACAAGTTCAATTAGTTGACTCCCCTCCATCCCACACCCAAACATTTTAATAGCAGCTATACTTTCCCTGCTACTATTATATTTCTGAAATTAATAAGGGTGAAACTGATGCCCTCCACAAATCTGGTATGAAACTATTGTACATACCCATTTGGTAGTGTTCACTACTGTAAGTTGGTAGAAGGTTCGGACACTTGTGCTGTTATAATAGGGCCCAATTAAAAATTTCCTTTGTTCTCCTATGCCAAACATCACTGGCAAAAAAAAGAAGCTAGTGTGAGATCACCAGAAACCGATTCTCATAACATCATTAAAAGAGGAGTGATTCAAACAGGCCCGATATGTAGCAGCCCTAATTTTCTGTTCTTTAATTTCTCATGAAAAATAGGTCACACTCATTTAGGGACTGATAAGTCCTCTTGATAGTAAGGACAATCCACCTGGAGATGTGGACATAAATTTATCAGATCAACCCTTAATACGTACAGTGAGGTGCTTCCCTTTCGAAGAAGCCAAATAAAATCTTATTGAGACCAGTAAATTAAGGGAATAAAATGCTGGACTCTAATCAGTTTTCACTGACATGTGCCAGTTTGGACTGGTAAAAGAAGATAGGCATCCATGATAGTGAAGATGTTCCTGGAAATGAAACTGGTAGATGTCCTTTAGAGTGGAAAGGACCTATATATCACCTGTGATGACCAAAGCCCTGAAAACAAAGCTAGGAATATTCTAATTAGGACATTAGGAATAGGAAGACACAGGAGGAGAGGGTCCTATAGCTGACCTGCTCCCTCCTTGGGGAAGGGGGAGTAGTCTTAAGATTTTTTTGATCTTGCTGGACACCTCATCTAGTGAACAAACTGCACATGATAGCTTTGGATTGATGCTGCTATAGTGAAACTGCTGGAACTATGCCTGCATGATGAATTCGGAACAAAGTCCCAAAATGCAGTCAGGGTAAGTTTGCTTCTTGCCCAATTTTGACAAGACAAAAATGGCCACTCAGGGTTGGTGTTGTTGGTCCCATAAATCCTGTGATACCACAGAAAGGATGAGGCCACTCCACTTCAAGAGGAGCAGACATTAGATGTTTGTCACTGTGGTCCAGCAAGACTTTAAAAGTAGCATTCCTGTGGAGGTGGAGCATCTCTGCAGAAAGCGCATGCCCCTTATGTCTGTTACACCTCTGGCAAATGCTGAAGCGCCACTAAAAACAATTATTTGTACTTCAAGAGAATGATGAAGGCTGCCAAAAATAAACTGGCATGCAGATAGTAATGACAAGATTATAGACTTTAAGCTCCAATGCCTCCAAGGTTTAAATTGGGTGGTGAGTCCAGGTCCCAGCCAATATCCCCACTTGTGATGTCCCTGTGTTCAGAGGGTGTGGTTTGGTGGAGCTTATGGGGCAAAGCAGGTAAGTGGATGATATAACTGGATGCAGAAAACAGCAGATGAAGCACTGGGTTGGGGGACAGACCACATTCTGCTGCTTGGCAAACACATGTGCCCAGGAAATCTTCTGTGTAAACTCCAGGGCTACCATGAAATAAAAGGTCTGGATGTGATGTTGCCCCCAAGAGTCTTCACAGAATCCTTTTGTCATTAGAACCCAATGACTTCAGACACAATTCCAGGGAAAGGTGGTGGTAAACATCATTAACCGCTGCATCAAACATCCAAATTTCCTCCACCTCCTGGTCTGACAGGTGAAAGGAGGCTGGGGATCCTAATGGAGAGGTCAGAACTTTCACCACCTCAGTGTACTCATTTGAGTCCATTTTTATAGACATAACATCATCATCATGATGGGGAAGAATGACTCATTTCCCAAAAAGGGGTGTCCTACATTCCTACTGGGATTAAAAGAGAACACAGGAAAGAGGTGGTACTGATCTGATCCCCCTCCCTAGCATGGAGATCAGGCACCAAAGATCAGTTCTGTAAAGATAAGCTGGACAAGCCCTCATAAGATTTATTAGAATGAAATTACTATCTTCCTTCTCAGAAATACATAATTCTCTAATCACTTTCAGAGGGCACTGCTTCTCCCTAATCAGGTGTATGTAGGGGTGAGTTGGTGGGTGGGTGCCTGGTTTCCAGTGTTTTTCTTTCCTTGGGATGGACCCAGGATTGATCCCTCATTGGCACTGACATCAATTTGAGCATCAGGGATTCTTTGGCATTATATGATTTCTGAACCGTGACAGTTTTGGGACTTTCTTGCCTCACAAGGGCATTATAATTTTCCTTCCCCTAAATGTGTGGCAACTTTCAGTGAAGTCCCATACCTCATCAGACCGAAGATAGCCAATTGGATAAGTGCCCATATGTGTACACACAGTGAAGGCTACACAGGCAGTTTGAATGTATCTCGGGGCCTTTTTGTGCCAACACCTTGCATCATTAAAATTTTGAATGAAAAAACTTTATTAAAAACAAAAAATCCAGATCCCCCCTCCCAAAGATACACAATACTTAACTGTAGCAGCAAAACTTTGAATGGGGATACAATTTCATAAAGGAACGATTGCTAAACAAGATGCAAAGAAAAAAAAAAAGACAAATTTACAAAATGATCACAGATAACTAAACTTTACAAAACAAGCACAGATACCACTAAAATCACAGATAACTAAACTTTACAAAACAAGCAAAGATACCAATAAAATATAGCTGAACTCAGACTAATACTAGTTCAATACAAAAAAGGTGAAATGCCAAAAATATGCTTTAAAACTGAAAATTAAGGCAAATTTTGACGAGCAATACTGCACACATGTAATGCACACATTGTCCAAGGACAAATAGGATCATATCCTGTATGTGGGCTGTGACACAGGAGTCAGACTGGTATCTTGTTTTTTTTCGGTTTCAAAACCTTCAAAATACCAATAGGAGCAAGGAAAAATTCTGACTGAATAGGGTACACTAAGTCAAGGAAAAGAGCGTAGAAACAGGTAATGTATCACTGCTATTAGAAGAATATTTCAAAACTATCAAAAAGGTGATATCTATGTTATGAATGATTTGGGCATTTCTAAAGATCTGAAAAGGATGAGTACTCAAACTTGATTTCAAACTAACTTGGTTTTCATGTATCTTGATTTAACCAATCTTGGACCTGATGCAGAAGGATGTAATGGATCTTGAATTTAATGGATGCAATTGATTTGGCATTGATATACAGGGACATACTTAATGTGAGAGAATGTTTAAACGGATCTACTTATATGATTTACCATTATGGATGAGAGAGAGAGAGAGAGAAAGGGAGGGAGATAGATGTAAATTGTAATTAAGACAACTTACCAACATCCAATATGTCTTTTACACTGTCAGTGCTATAAACGTTTGGATGGCTTTCCTCCTCTTCTTCCTCCTCCTCGATTTCAAACATACTATACTGTACCAAATCCTGAAGACGGTCGCAGACTTCTGTAAATGGAAACCAGCTCTTGTGATAAAATATGTCTCTTCTATAAAACATAAATAATCATTACATGTTAACTTGCAAATCCAGCTCTCATATACATGAAAAAGGATGTTATCCATGTCTTTTGACTTATTTAAGCAGCAGAAGAAATGACAACTGCTTCTGGAAACTGATGTTAAACCAAAGTGATTTTCCCTTGGATTGAGGGGTTGGTACCAATCTGGCCATACTTCAGTTACTACTTCAACTGAAGTGCATGCTCTACCTTCCATAGATGTAACTGTGTGAAGGGCTTATGAAAGTATTATTATCAAAACATCTGTTTATTCTTCATATATAGTACAAAATCTTTATACATTAGGAGAATAAGTAAGAAGTACATGGAGTTACATCCCCTTACACTGGAATTGGTCTTGGCTCTTTTCTCCAATATACAGTAACCAGAGCCACTTTTGGGATACGAGCAAAGATCTATGGTGAAACAAAGGCAAATAATTTACTCTCTCAAATCCAGCAGAAGTAGAGTAACTCATGCTTAAGGACCTGGGATGGATACCAGTTGTGATGCTGATATAGGCCCAACTAGGTCAAATTGGTTCTTTGGAGATTAAAGGTCTTTCCGATAGAACCTAGAGAATGTTGTGTCAGACTTAAGCAAAGAGAAATTCTGGAATTTTATGCATGACTATTGATGGAGTTTGAGGGGAACAGGGGCAATAACTGGAAGTTTCCTTCAATGGATGTACAGAAAATGAGGTCTTTCCTGGATGTTGTTAGATCATATAAAGAATAAGGCACTTGCCCCCTGCAATGGTGGTGAAGACTGAACAGAAGAAGCAGGCTGTTAGGAACATATTGGTCTACATCTCGGATCTAGGACTGGTGTCTCAGTAAAATTGATCAACATACCAAGAGCTGATTATGCTGGGTTCAATGTTGAGACAGTGCCTAGACTAGAGTTGACAGGATACAAGATTGACTGCTATAAGGTCCTGAGGCCCTATATTAGCTATCAAGGGACAAAATATCCCTTAGCCAGTGGTTATAAGTGTGGTATGATATTCTCCAGGACTGGTATATATCAGCTATAACACCTTGACCAATCTGTTTGGTGACACGAGAAAAGAGTGGTATCAAAGTGAGTGACAATGATGCTGCATTTATGTTTGGGACAGCAATGGCAAAGAATAACAGGCTATTTTCTTCCAGTGACCAGACATCAGAAATATAAAAACTGAGTGGTGTCAGCAATGAAACTGCATCATCTGGATTGTTTGAGGACCACTTTTGGTTCTTTTGCAAGCTTGCACAGCTTAAAACACACAGTGAAGTTTTAATGTCTATTGTTTTTCTGGCACATTGTACAGGTGATGCCAGATGTTTGATTATCTTCTTACAACATAACCCTTGCATATAACTCACATCTAAGCTAGAAGCATATACATGAAGAATGAGTCAAGCATCAAGGGAATCTCACAGTGAAGTAGATGCTAAGAAACGAATTAAGATGCTAGTAATAAGTGAATTCAGTGAATTTTTGCTCCACGCCTAATTTAGTTAGGTCACCATGAGGTTATATGTGACATCATGAGGATATATGTGACACCATGAGGATATATGTGACACCATGATGATATATGTGATACCATGAGGATATATGTGATACCATGATGATATGTGACACCATGAGGATATATGTGACACCATGGTGATATATGTGACACCACAATGATGTTTGTGACAGAGCTGTACTACTAAGCAGACATGGAAAGTAATCAAGTTTCAAGTCTCAAAGTACAAGGACACTGGAGCAACAATGCATGAAAGGGGAAGAAAATTTAGCAGTGATCTTAAGACAAAACAGTGACTAGAACCATAAACAACTTTAAGAAATTAGTCAGAAATAAATTTAACCATGAAATATATGTCATTTTCAACTTGAAGACAGGACACCAAATGTGGAATGAAACAAATCTTATAGTGACAATATACATCTAATTTCATTCATTTATATCAAACAGGTCATTGGTTAATGAGGAATAATGTTACTGAAACCTAAAATACTGGCATGTAATTGTCTCCTAAAGTATAGAATGGAAAATGGAAAGAATGAAGGGAAAAAAAAATAGTGACCCAAGACCTCGACTCTGAAGACAGGACCCTGCTAATGTGTTATACTTTCTAATGATAATATATAATAATACCATCTTCCATCTCTAACGCTGAAAGGACTCTAACATTTTATAGCAGAAAAGGAAAGGGACATGGTTTAAAATGCTGGCCTGTGACCATGAACATAAAGATACGACTCCTAATGATATAAAACAAATCCAAGTTTCTCCTCTTAATTTGAAAAATAAGTTAAAATGTGTGACAGAAAAATTTTAAGTAATAAACTTTTAACCTGGACTTTGAAGATATGATCCCTAATCTGATACACAACACACCTTCTGCTGCTCATGTATATCAGGTTTCATCCCTTAATCTCTCAAATAGCTTTAAAAGCATTAAGTTGAAAGGAATGTGTGAGGAAGTACCTTTCTGCAATGACCTTAACCCTCAAGATAGGATCTCTAATGTGGTATGCTGTTGTTTTTGGGTATTAATGCCATTTCTCTGCACAAGATAGACTTACATGGCAGCCAGTATAGCTTGCTGAAGGTAGAACCCGCTGGTAAGAATCACCAAGCCATGGGAAGCTACTGGCAGCTTTCTCATAAATCCACATTGGCTGAGCCAGAGACTCAAACCCATATGGACACAGGTGAGATTGGCTGAGCCAGAGACTCAAACCCATATTGACAGAGGTGAGATGGCAGTGATTGGCAAAGGTGAGCACTTGAGACCACTCTGCCACCTGACCCTCAGTGTGGTATGCAATACACTTTGCAATGATGATGTACAAATATACCAAGTTTGATTTCTAAATATCATTAAAGTAAAGTATAGACAGTAAACTAACATACAAAAGTTAAAACTGAGTTGTGACCTTGACCAATAAAATAGTTCTCTCCCCACCCCACAATGCTCACGCGATATGTAATAATGTAACGCACATTCTAATGATGATGCATTAGTATCAGATTCATTCCTTAATCTCAAATGAATAAAAAGTTACAGCGATGACAAATCAACATCACTTGTACAGACCTTAATGGCTTTCATGCTGAACTGGTGGCAATATTAACACTCTCTGTAACATCTTGTAAAGCTTTTATACCAGGATGATCCCCGCTCAAAAATTTGCTGAAACTGCTTAGTGGTTTTTTGAAAAGTTGAAAATAGCAATGTTGAAAAATCAAATAAGGCTGGATGCACGGTGAACACAGGTCCAATCTATAAGCTTACTCACGCCCACGGCCAGATGAAATAAAAACATAGCACTATAATATGTTATGGTTATTATTACCTCCAGATTTGGGAGGCACCCGAATAATGCTGTGGTTGCTGATTTTCTGCTGAATTGCAACAATGATTAACTCTTTCAGGCTCGTATACTCTCTGTCAAACCCGGAAATCTAGAAGTAAGTAAGATGCATATTTCATTTTCAATCATAAACTGAAGAAAAAAAATTGATTAGTTATGCTTCAACTACATTTATCCATTCTATTAAGCTACATCAGACATACATATGAATCAGAATCTCTGTTATTGTTGCCCTTTTGTAAAACAGTTTTGTTTTTATAAATTGATCTTCAAATAATGATCATACAAGGTTTTCTGTTTCCAAACATTTGCTGAAGAAGCTGGGAAATATTCCCAATTCAAAGGTGAACTCTTTCTTCATAAGGCCTAAAAATTACAGTGGTCTTAAGTCTGGGTCCAATCTTTTTGGTTGCTGACCCATCATATATTACAAGCACGAGTCTGTCAGGACCTTAATATTGTTTCAAGGTCCTTGTTAAGTTAATACAACATGTTGCTTAATCCTTAAAACATCTTACAAGAGTCATACAAATTTTCAATGATGCAAGAGCAAGTTGATTATTCACTAGTCAGAAAATGGTATTATAACACACAACTACACATTTTAGCATGCAATACAGTACAACAGTCAAAGCTTTATTTCTGTCAATCAAACATTTGTCATTCCTAAGCCTCACCCAAAACCAATCATCTACAGCATGGTATTGCTGAATTTCACAAGTCAAATAAAGTTGTTTGATCAATGTTTGTATTATGCAAACTTGGAACCTAACCAGGGGGTTAGAAACAAAATCTTCAGTCCCTACTGAAGCAAATGTTTGCACAATATAAACCATGTATGCATTCACAAGCTGATGAATCTATTCAGTTCCAAGCATACACACTGTGATAAGTTACCATATATACTTGATTAGAGTCCAACTGCAAATAACATACACCCTGATCTGCTGTCCCATCTTGTGCCAGTATAACAGAATCTATGGTCTGTTCTACTGATTATTCCTCGCAAAATGCACAGACCTGGATCAGCTTGTATATTATACAGTGGCAAATCTGGGTCTGTGCAGTTCATATTTTAATTTGACTTATAAGCAAGTGTAGTTGGTAACCAATTATAAAACAAATTTCAGAAAGCAGAAACAACAAATTTAACAGGAAACGAATGAAAACCATACATTGCCAGAGCACGCTGACAAAGGACACCTGTATATACACATATCCTGCAAAATTGTACAATTGTCAAAATGTTTCAGTCTCATCAGAGGGAACCTTTTTGAACAGTTGATAGTAGTCATCATAACTTGTGAGTAGTTTATGAAGTCATCCTGAATAAACTTTGTGAGCAACTGTCAGTATGAACAAACTTTGTCACAAACAGTTCTATGTCAAATTACAAATTAGCAATTTATTAGCAAAGATCATTTGCAAATAATATTTGGACTGAGGTTAGATTTTGAAACATAATTTTGAAAAACTCATCTCCAATATGAAAATGTTAGCACCAGTCTTCATATGTACACATATATAAATTCATAATATGATAAAAATGAATTACATTATACCATATTTATGTAATCATAGGTCAATTCCTGAGGTTCATCACCGTATTTATTCAATAGGTCCATGCATGAAGGTAAACTGCCCTCTACATTTACAAAATTCAGGCAAATATTTGCTAAAGATATCTATCTCTGATAAAATATAAAGTAAATAATTGATGAAACATTTTTAGGGCCGGCCATCTGGGTGTAACATAGAGGAAATACAGCTCCAATTTATCAGTTTGTCTTCATAACATGGGTGATAATTATGTACATAATTTTTATATCATATGCCATTTTGTTTCTTACCTTATAACCCGTCTTGGACCTTGTGATTTCACCAAGCGATATGGTGGTCAAAGAGTCACTCTCTGAATTAGCGAAGTACAGAATCTCAAACTGATCATGTGACCCTGCACTCTCTCTCAGAACAGCATACTCAGGTTTCCCCTTGTATTTCTTTTCCAACTTTCGCTTTACAAACTCATCCCTGAAAAATATTGAATCTAATTTTATACAGAATATTTATATCAACTTTTGCTCATTTTTACAAGACAGCAAAACCTTTTTGGCCAAAGACAATACAAAAAAGGGTTTAAACTGGAGTAAAGAAATGGGAGAAGTGATATCTCTCCAGATGAAAATGGGAAAAGCTAGTGAATTTGAGGAAGAAGTGAGTAATTATGTAAAGCATACACCTAATTTTCATTTGCAAATAAATATTTATTGATTTAATGTATAATGATTATTGTTGTCAATACAAATACATGATCTAGTATAAAAGAATGATCGCTTATGCTCTGAAAATCAATACTGAAGGGTACATGTTTATTATAAAATTAGGGCCTACCTTGGAAATATTTGTCTTTGCACCAGGAAATTCAACAAATTAAAAAATCTGAAGCCACTTTTCAGCCATAAAAGCCATTTTATGCCATGATGCATGGACTTAAATATATGCGTAATATTATTTTGGCCCTATTTTTAATCTATAAAAACCTGACAACAAAAGTTCTTACTTGTTTCTAGTACATTTTAAAGCACAAGAATAATTAATAATAAATACAACAATACCATTATATACCTGTAAAGTTCAATGTATAGCATATGAAAAGCAAGAATGAATGAGATTGTTTCTTTATGACTGATGATACAAAACACTGCTAAGTCTTTATCAATAATGCCACTGACACTTCATCAATATCCGTCTCATATTTTCCCCAGACCATTTCGTAAATGCCTTTCTGAAATAAAAATTCTTAACACTGGGCCCGTCAATAGAAATTCTCATTAAATTTTTCTGAGTAGATATACCCATAGAATTTTGTAAGTTTGTTTTGATCAGAATCTCATGACTGATCCACCTCTCAGTCTGCAGCAGAAATAGGGGCAACAAGTAGCCTCTCACAGTCTGCAGTAGAAATAGGGGCAACTAGTAGCCTCTCATAGTCTGCAGTAGAAATAGGGGCAACTAGTAACCTCTCACAATCTGCAGTAGAAATAGGGGCAACTAATAACCTCTCACAGTCTGCAGTAGAAATAGGAGCAACAAGTAACCTCTCACAGTCTGCAGTAGAAATAGGGGCAACAAGTAACCTCTCACAGTCTGCAGTAGAAATAGGAGCAACAAGTAACCTCTCACAGTCTGCAGTAGAAAAGGGCAACAAGTAACCTCTCACAGTCTGCAGTAGGAATAGGGGCAACAAGTAACCTCTCACAGGCTGCAGTAAAAATAGGGGCAACAGGTAACCTAGTACCTGCTTCAGATGCAGCTGGATATAAATCTTTGTTTTTCAGAGCTAGATTAGCCATATTCTTTGTGCTTGATCCTGGCAGTAAGAAACGGGTGGCTGCTGGTCAGGGGTGTGTTTGTGTGTGCATTCAAGTGGGGGACTACTGTATGGCCCAAACTGGATACCATACAACCAAGACCAATATCATGGTTATCTACCAGTTTGAAAAGCTTGCACTCCCAAAGACTACAGGATTTTATTTTCTCCACGCATTAATCCCTGGGATGAGTGAGCTGAAACCCATCCATGTCATGTCATCACTTTACTCAACATAGTATACAGTACACTTATCCACTACACTACTTACACTCTTACTGAAAAAGGACAGAAATCTGGTGGAAGCTATATACTAAAATGCATCCAAACTGTCCAAATGTTATGTTCTAAGCAACGCCAGTTAAAATTAAAATCCTTCTAATACATGGCCCATTTGATAAATATACAATGAGACAAGATTTACAACTCAAGAAATTGCATTTTCACTGCTTGCCCTTGATTTCTTAATGATTTTTGCATTTACAGAACACTTTTATCATTTGGAGAAGTTTTGCTTTTCAATGAGTTATTATACATCTCTATGAGATAAACATTGTGAGAAGTTTTGCTTTTCAATGAGTTATTACACATCTCTATAAGATACACATTGGGAGAAGTTTTGCTTTTCAATGAGTTATCACACATCTCTATGAGATACACATTGTGAGAAATTAGAATCCTGTAAATGTCAAAATACTTTTAATTTTTTACCTGGTCCAAACACCAATATTTGTAGTAATTTCAAGACTGAGCAGTTTTGTTGACACATTTTTATGCCAAAGCGTGTGTGTGTGTGATTTGGAGTTTTAATGTAGCTTTAACAATTTTTCAGTCATATCGCTACAATGTCTGCAGTGTGACAGTTTCTAGTGATGTCCAGCACTGGGACATCATGCCGCAGACATGTAGCATGATGTCCCACCCAGTCACATTATCCTGACACCAGGCCGACCAGTCCTAACACTAACCTCTTAATGCTGAGCACCAAGCGAGGCAGCTGTTAGTACCATTTTTGTAAGTCTTTGGTATGACTCGGCCGGGGATCGAACCCATCACCTCCCACATCCAAGACGGACACTCTAACCACTAGGCCACCGAAGCCAAAGCAAAAAGATACTTGCAGATATTCTGAGCTGTGTATAGAAGACCAGTACCAGGTCAAGACCTGACATGAAATAAACTACTATAATACTCCACAGCAGATAATTTCATGGCTCTTGCAGCACTCTCATGTCCTGGACTGCCAATTTACTTACAGGACCTATGGTAAAATATCCTTGAAATTGGCAAAGTCATGGCCTGGTTAAATAAGCTGAATGGCTTAAGGCAACAAAGCAATTTTAACATCCGCTGATGCTCTTTGCTATCTGTATCAGATGGACTTGTCAATTAACTATCTGGTAATTATCACCATGCATTATCACTATGCTGTGTAGTATTTTCAAACATCTGTAAACTGAATCCAAAACAAACTAGATTTTTTGTTAAAATAGATGGCTTTGATTTTACAGGTTTGAAAATGTTTGCTTAAATGTAGTTTTAATTTAATTATTTCCCTGTCATTATTGCGCAGCTTTTACTTTTTATGTTGAAAAAAAAAACATCTGTTCAATGTGAATACATCATTCTCCAGAGCTGAGAATTAACGAAAACTCACAGTCCACTCATGCATCTTGCAGAATAGTAAACATTTTCACTGGGAATGATTATGCCTGGATATCAGAAGTGATCCACTTTATAAAATGTTGGCATGTCTCTGGGCCTCATGTTGTACTGCAGCTATGGGTCACAGAAGACAAAATGTCAGAAGGAGGAAAAGGTAGTATGAAATCATCACTCTGCTGCCTTTATGAAGTCCTCCAAGAAGGAATAATTAAGACAGGCCTATGAGGAAGCAATGACTTGAGTCTTGTGGGCCTCTAGTTATATAAAAGAAAGTCTCTGTAAGGTCTGAAAAGCTCATTTGATTGTGGTGACAATCCACCATGAGATAGTGGAAGCAAAATATCAGTTTTATTAAAATAGAAACATAGTGCAATAACTGGTCATAAAAGCCTATCCTGATCATCCCTCTGTTACATAAGGACTGTATGGCCCAACCTGGACAGAATGTCTGCTAATACTATTCCAGTAAGATTTGTTTTTATGAGGAATATGGCTGTCTTGGAGGGTAACCTAGCTGTCTCATTAGTCTATATTGTGCAAAAAGTGCTGTGATTCTTATGTCTGCATATTAAACATGTGAGGCAGTCTGGGCAAGTGTTCTAAGGGCTTTTTTGTGGTCACATGTACCCCACAGACTATCCTGACATTGTTCTCTGAAATAAAAGTTATCTGAAAGAGAACAATAACAATGACAATATGTATTTCACATGTGAAACTCTCATGCTTGCATGTTGTGCATGCTATACACCCCCCCAGTGTATTTCCACGTAACACATTTCCTGTCCTTCCTTTAAAAAGAAAAAAGTTCCATTCGTTATTGTTTTCTAGGAGCAATGCAGACACAATAACGAAGAGACACAAGTCATGTAAATCGTATTTAAATACAATGGTGAAATAGAAAAAACCCACCAAACTGATGATTAATCAAATATTTTTAATTAAAGGAATTACAAATTCCTATTAGTTGAGACTGGGCCTATGTTGTGCTATAACACACAAAACACTAAAGCTGTAACGATTAATCGGCCATACGCATAATCGGACCATTTATTGGAACAATCGGTATAGTCGGTATCAGCAGAAATGATCGGTGCCAATGTAAACAAATTTCCAAAATATAAATTTAATCATAACATTCATCTTGACATGGCTTGAATTTTAAATCAGAATTAAATAGTGGAAATTAAGGAATAAACATTTGATTTGGGGGTTAATTGAAAGACAGTATATTCTTAAAAGTAAATACTTTTTAATATGCTTGCTGTAAACTACCGCTGATTGTCTGCTCACAACAAAAAATCAATACCATGCATGCACTCATCCCAATCACAACAGCCAACCAGCCAATGAGGCCTCTTGTGGCCGTTGAACTTTCAGCATACACATTACAGGGATGGTCATAGCTTTTAAAAAGTTGTCGCCAAAAAAAAATCACCAATTTCAATATTTTGTTGCCATTTTTCAAAAAATGTCGCCAGAATAAGTAGTGAATATTTTTCCAAGACTATTAATGTAACAGGCAATGGAAATTGAAAAAGATGGGAGAGTTATTACTTTACTGACAACAAGCAATACAGCCATAATATTACAAAATAAATGACTGTTTTGCACTACTTCCATGGTCTTTGCATTGCGCATCACCGTTAGTGCATAGGCCTAACTGTCAAATATCTACTTTCCTACAGTCTCTCTTTTCTTAATAGAAACATCAGGTATTAAGCAAATCTATATTATGTATATTATTTTCCAAATAATAGTTTTGTAAGAAACTTTATTTAGATAATGACATTTTAATACTAAAAGCCTACAATCGTACTTTGCAATGTAAGATAAGTGACATATAATGCGACCATCGATTTCACGCATTCAGGAATTAAATGCCCCCCCCCCCCTCCAGGTTAGCTTCACAAAGTACATCTCCATCAACCAGGAGTTCAGAAATTTATTTTTGCCGCACTTTACATGCTTTGCTTGTTAGTGAATTGCTTCCTAAATCCCAGGAATGATCACTGAATGGTGTAGATTTTTTTCTCGAGAAGCAAATTATGATCTCCATTCCCACCAATGAAACTTACACGAGTCAACCTGACCTGGCATTACTGTACCGTATATATAAGCATTGATTACCATCATTAAATTAAAAGAAGAAAAGAAGAAACATATCAAAAAACCTAATTCAGAATAAATATGTTATTTAGTAAAGAGTTTTATTTGCATATATGAGTTAAAAATAAGAAATAAGGTGAGATATAAAATGTGGGAAATAGTTATCACATGTATGGTAGCTCGAGACCACATTTGAACTGTTAACATAAATCCACACCCATTTTAGGCATTGTTAGTTATAACAAAAACAGGGCATGGTTTACTTTTCAATCAAATGCTAGTGCTTTCACTAACTGTAGAACAGGCAGTTTCTTTAAATAATTGGTCTCATAATTGGTATTGGCAATTTTAATAATCTGCTATACGCGGTATCGGCATAATTGGCAAAAAGTGACATCGGTACAGCTTTACAAACACCCATATCAATTGTTTTTAAACTAGTGGGGTGTACCCTGACCTCTAAAGGTTGGGATACAAATATGGCAATCAAAGAGGTCCATTAATCAATTAAATTCTGAAAGGCAAAACAGTATACGGAGAGGATACATATAACACCAAAATAATATTTGTTGAAGGAGAGGCACTAGCGATATTATAAACTTTCTCTGGTCACTGATTCAACACGTCAATTAACAAGGCATCCTTGAAAAAGATGACTCTTCTGTGCATCGGCATGTGAGGTGCATGAGTGGACTGTGTCTTACTGACAATTATCCACTCTATGGGAGGATGTATTCACATGGAACAGATGAAGTGTTTTGACATTAAAAAGTAAAAGCTACAAATACTGATGAGTATGTTATTGCTGCTATTAAGCTTATGTGCAGTGAGGTACATGAGCTTGATAAATCTGGTATTGCAGTGCAGTGAGGTACATGAGCTTGATAAATCTGGCATTGCAGTGCAGTGAGGTACATGAGCTTGATAAATCTGGTATTGCAGTGCAGTGAGGTATATGAGCTTGATAAATCTGGTATTGCAGTGCAGTGAGGTAAATGAGCTTGATAAATCTGGCATTGCAGTGCAGTGAGGTACATGAGCTTGATAAATCTGGCATTGCAGTGCAGTGAGGTACATGAGCTTGATAAATCTGGCATTGCAGGCAAATGTGCCCTTTACCTGTGATTAATCCTCAATTAAACAGTGAACATGGACATGTGGTAAACAAGCCTATTAAGTTTATTTGAAAAGAAAAAGTGTGTATTGATGACACTGACAGTCTAAAGTTGTCAATGAGCAGTAATGAAAGAGTGAAAAGGAAAATTAAGCAGGACACAACTGTCCCATTATAGTAAATGTTCAACAAGGGGAAAATATGCATTCTGCAACTTTTAATTAGCATTATAAAAACAACAGTAATGGACATAATTTAGCAAAGTTCAGTGCTTGCTGTAAAGCAAAGAAAAATAATCCTCATAATCCTCTCAGGATTATCCAATTATCCAGAATCCTTCAGTTCTTGGTGTCTTTGCCCAATTAAATGAACTGAGATCACTTGCTGGCTGCTGAGGGACACAAATGTACATGAGAAGATGGACTATTCCACTGGTGGTATACATACAACACACACACACACACATATATATATATATATATATATATATATATATATATATATATATATATATATATATATATATATATATATATATATATATATATATATATATATATATATATATATTGTTATGTCTATTTAATTGTTTTTGTTAGTTTAAACATTCTTATTTCATTACATGCCATTGTAATGTAACATTGCATGCTTGACCTGACCTTGTCCAAAACTGAGTTCATTTCTGCTTGACCTGATTGACTTTTTTTATTTCATTTTATGCAAACAACTAATACAAAGCTAAATTATTCTCTATGTGTACAGGCTTAATATCAGCATCATTATTAATAGTAAAAGTAAATTTGTTCATCTGGTTCAAAGTTTCAGAGTTTCCTAAGTGAATTAATACATAATCTAGGTTATTGTTTTGTAAATGTCAAGATGATTCTAGAAGGTTTTTTTCCATTAGGTAACGTTTGTTTTCAGAAAATGCTAACTGTGACCTGAGGTCAAGTAGAAAACAATATAATCTTGTAATTGTGAGGACTTGGTCATTCGTGCTTTAACATCTAGCACTTTCAAGTTGTATATTATAAATTGTGACCAGTAGTTTTGGGCTGGAATCTTTTTTGTTCAAATTATTGAATCCAAGTGATTATTTTCTCTGGAAATACAAAAGAGCTCTGATAAAATTCGTGGATAGTCATTAACTGGAATTTATAGTATATTCAAACCTGGAATTATATTTCTGTGATTCAATAAAAGACAGCTGACACATCAACACTTTAATAGCTACCACAGACACATCATTGACTTCAGTTTTGGGATTTTTTCTGGACTTTTACTGAATTTTATTCAGGACTTTAAATTACTAGGACTTGTGTCTATAATTCTTGGATTCTTTTGGAACTTAATTTGCAATACCGTAAGTTCTTTTTTTCACATTTTCACTTTGTATTCGTGGGGGAATAAATATCTTTGTTAAATATTACAAAGCTTATTTCTTTCACTCTTTTCTTTATTTATTTTAAGAGCAAAGACTCGTGTATATATATATATATATATATATATATATATATATATATATATATATATGGTGTCGATAAAATATTTAATTCTCATATTTCTGTAAGGGAAACTTAGTTGTCTACTCTGGATCTACAGTTGCCAGAAGACTGGGATTCTCTGACTTAAATTTTCAAAACACTACTGAGAGCTCTGGCTGACATGAATATCATAAGACATAGTTAAGTTAATAAAGGGACATATTTTTCACCTATGATAGAAGCAGGGCAAGAAATAGAAATATAACTGAAATATACTTCCTTGTTGTGAGAAAACTCCAATGAATTGTTCAAATGGTGTAAAGACATAATCAGATTTGACTTTGTGAGGTGCTGAAGAGCACGCTTCCTATTGCATACAAAATAATAACTAAATTAAATGTACAGACAATGCTGCTACCCAAAGGCTGAATACTTTTGTCTGACCTCAACCCAGGTGGGCACATGGCATGTAGCACCATTGTTCCTCAAAGCAAGCATGGGAGAGTTCAGTTGAAGATACACTGGTTGTACTTTTTACATATAAGAAGAAGAAATTAAGGAACAAAATGGTCTTGGGATTTTATGTAAAATGCAGGGAGGGTTTGAAAGTTGGCCATCAGGTTGTATGTAAAGGTGACTTACGAGACAGGGCCATGAGCACGTATCAACTGCATTTCTCTTTGAGAAAGAGGGCACACTTTCTCATACAGACTGATGTAGTAGTCACATGTAAGCCTGTAGATCCCTTCAACACAGGACACAAATGAATTGGCACCCCTCTCATTGTCAAAGTCTATCAGCTGTTATGAAAAACATAGATATCTCTGAGAAAAACAATTTTAAGCATGTGAAATGTTGGAACTTTTTTTCTGAACAAAGGATTTCTTTACTTATAACTTTATCTGACATAATGTAATTGTCTGAAAAAAAACATTTCAGTTTATGAGTGATTAAAGGTTAAATATGAAGGCCTTCTACCAAACCTGAAAACCCCATATCTTGTTGTTCTTATAAACTTCTATTGCAGAGGTTATAAATAAATTATTCATATATCCTGCTTGTATTTCTCCATCACAAATCTATAAATCAATGAAGACATCTGTTTACAGTTCCAATCTATAAATCAATGAAGACATCTGTTTATAGTTCCAATTTCTGTACTCTTTTAAAATATTTATTTTAAATGCTGTACTTATCTCTCTCTCGCCCTAGAGCTGTCTGTTTTGTCTCATTCTTATTTTCTCCTAGATGACTGACAAAATGATGTCTAAATCATGTATTCATCATCAAGAAGTGACAATCATAATATTTGTACAACAACTTAGAATGTGCAATAGGTTCTGCTCTGAAAGTTCTGCATAATACTTCTGGTTCTGCATGCAATACCTGGCCATTTCCCTACTTATTATATTTTTCTTCACTTAGAAATAAAAAAAAAATGAAAATAATAGCCATGTTGGTCAGCATTTTTGCTTGAAAACACCATGCCATCATTGACAAAATTCTATTTGAAAACACCATGTCATCATTGATAAAATTCTATTTGAAAACACCATGCCATCATTGATAAAATTCTATTTGAAAACACCATGCCATCATTGATAAAATTCTACTTGAAAACACCATGCCATCATTGATAAATTCTACTTGAAAACAACATGCCATCATTGATAAAATTCTATTTGAAAACACCATGCCATCATTGATAAAATTCTATTTGAAAACACCATGCCATCATTGATAAAATTCTATTTGAAAACACCATGCCATCATTGATAAAATTCTACTCGAAAACACCATGCCATCATTGATAAAATTATACTTGAAAACACCATGCCATCATTGATAAAATTATACTTGAAAACACCATGTCATCATTGATAAAATTATACTTGAAAGCACCATGTCATCATTGATAAAATTCTACTTGAAAACACCATGCCATCATTGATAAAATTCTACTCGAAAACACCATGCCATCATTGATAAAATTATACTTGAAAACACCACGCCATCATTGATAAAATTATACTTGAAAACACCATGTCATCATTGATAAAATTATACTTGAAAGTACCATGTCATCATTGATAAAATTCTACTACAGTGGAACCTGTCTTGAAAGACCACCACTTCTGCCAAAACATAATGGTCTCTCATGACAGGTGGTCTCTCATAACAGGTTATAACACTATATAATCTCTAAATCTGTACATGGAGAACCTGGTCTCTCAAGACAGGCGGTCTCTCATAGCAGTGGTCTCTCAAGACAGGTTTTACTGTAGTGATCTCCCCTGAAATTTCTGATAGCACCAGGGTAAGTATGCAGTAGTGTCATACATGTATAATGTTTTCAAATACATATTATCATATTACATGCTAAACAGTCAATATCAAATATAAAAGTACCTCTATTTACACAGCATTCTTCATAACATGACTTAATACCAAAACCCATTAGTACTGTAATTTAAATAAAACCATACAAATTCAAGCCATATATATTCCATATGTCAAAGACATAATGGGGTTATAAGTTCATCTGTTGCAATTATGAATATTGTAGACTTAATTCACTCACAGATGTTTGCATGCTTTTATCTGCAATTCTGATAAGAAGATGACTGACTAGAACATGAATTTTAATTGGAGAAATATTTTAAATATAAATGAAGGAATAACCCAACACTTTATTTACACGTTTTCAAGATAGCTAACATTGGAAGATAAACATTGCTCCTCTTCATAATTAAATTGAAAGAAAAATAAATTCATAGGGCAGCACCCACTTACATTTTTTTGATCAAACTAGCTTTCCTTGCTGAGAGTATATTAAGGACATATATGAGCAGCAACTGACAGGTAAGATGCAATTTTCGTTCACAAAATGTTTGTCATATGTACTGAAAATAACATCACAACAATCACAAAAATAGTACCTACAACTACTACTACGATTAAAGCAAAAATAATAGATTGTAATTGATTGTAACAGTACCTCAAGAATTGTTTATGATCCCCATTTGTTTCTTCCCCCCCACCATTATTAACTAAGCAGATCTAAACCAAAAGTTTGCAATATGAAGATTTACCACCTGAACCACTGATTTCCATCCATGTACAAAAAATCTTCCGCTATCTGAATTGGAATCACCAATTGTTGACTGTAGAAGACAGGCCAACAAGGGGGTTACTTTATATTTTACTGAAGGTGGTTTGTCAGTTTTGCATGATTATTAAGAATTGGCTTAACTTAACAAGTCACACATTTGGACCTTGCAATGGAAATGGCTGATCACATGAATGCAAATACAAAAAGTGCATCAAAGGTCATGGACTGGTTGTCTGGATAAAACAGTAACAAAAGATAACGGCTATGTGTGTGAATAATTATCCTCGATTAATATAATTACATAACCAAGAACATGTGTCACTGGAGAGAAAAGGCTTTGAATTAGGTGACATTCAGCTTCCTTAACAGAATATCTTATGGATATGGGGAAATCAATGAAGTATACTAGTAAAATGCATATCAAGGGTGTCTAAAGTATCAATCTGAAAGACCCTGGGGACAACATTGTCCCACATCAGTGGCTGATCAGCTCATTCCAGAGTGTTGTCGCACATAATGGCAAATCAAGTTAGTCCAGGAAGGTAACACAGCTGGTAATGTTAGACAATACTCCTCATTAATTTTAACGGTAAATTTCTGTTGTAGCAAACTATACCAAGGAAATACATTTTTAATCTACATATAATGTTCTTAAATTGCATGATTTTATATTTTTAAAAGTTTTCTCTGCAACTGACATTTAAGAAATCATTTCTGATTGTGGCAAGACATAAATGATGTTGATAGACGCTGGATAAGAGACTAGACTGTATTCAAATGCTGACTGTAGACAAGCCTGTATTCAAATGTTGACTGTAGACTACCCTGTATTCAAATGTAGACTGCTGATCAGCGATGCCAACCTGTACAAATGCTTATCAAAATACAAGTGTTTAGAATCTAGACACCCTGATCAAAATGAATAATACAGACGTTAAACATAAACATAAGAAACTTCCATATATGCATGATGCATCTCTGAGCCTGAACTTACCTGTGTACTCAGTAACACTTAACATACCCTCAGAAAAAGATGACCATATCCATTCTTCCAATGACGTTTTATTTAATTCCTTCAACTTTTTTGCCAAACCAAGTTATCCTTGAGAATGACCTTGTACCTATATAATTCATTTCTCATCCATAATCACCTTGTACCTGTATAATTTATTTCTCATCCATAATCACACTGTACCTGTATAATTCATTTCTCATCCATAATCACCTTGTACCTGTATAATTCATTTTTCATCCATAATCACATTGTACCTGTATAATTCATTTCTCATCCATAATAACAGTGTACCTGTATAATTCACTTCTCATCCATAATCACACTGTACCTGTATAATTCACTTCTCATCCATAATCACATTGTACCTGTATAATTCATTTCTCATCCATAATCACATTGTACCTATATAATTCATTTCTCATCCATAATCACATTGTACCTGTATAATTCATTTCTCATCCATAATCACATTGTACCTGTATAATTCATTTCTCATCCATAATCACAGTGTACCTGTATAATTCACTTCTCATCCATAATCACATTGTACCTGTATAATTCATTTCTCATCCATAATCACACTGTACCTGTATAATTCATTTCTCATCCATAATCACATTGTACCTATATAATTCATTTCTCATCCATAATCACATTGTACCTGTATAATTCATTTCTCATCCATAATCACATTGTACCTATATAATTCATTTCTCATCCATAATCACATTGTACCTATATAATTCATTTCTCATTCATAATCACATTGTACTTGTATAATTCATTTCTCATCCATAATCACATTGTACCTGTATAATTAATTTCTCATCCATAATCACATTGTACCTATATAATTCATTTCTCATCCATAATCACTGTACTTGTATAATTCATTTCTCATCCATAATCACACTGTACCTATATAATTCATTTCTCATCCATAATCACATTGTACTTGTATAATTCATTTCTCATCCATAATCACATTGTACCTATATAATTCATTTCTCATCCATAATCACATTGTACTTGTATAATTCATTTCTCACCCATTTAACAGTTTAATGGACAGGTTTCTCACTGTGTACATTGTTTATACACAGAGACAAAATGTATTCTATTTACCAGTCTAACTATTGGAGCTGATGTACGTTTCTCCCTATCTGTGTCCACATAGAATAATCCTGTTTAAAAATATTTTGGAATGCGGGATTTGCACTAAATATTTGTAATACCTCTACAAGATCCAAAATTATAGTTCTGATCAAGATAAGAAGATTATCATCTGACCTGTGTGCCTTCATCTCTGCGGATCATAACTCTCCACCACTTCTTGTTCTCCACCTCCTTCAGGCTGATGTCCATAGACAAAAGACTCGATACTGGTGCGTGAAGGACCACTTCCTGTAAAAAACAGTTTGTGTCACATCTCATGTGCTGGGAATGCTATACTGGTGCAGGGGATCAACAAAATTGCTGATGGCAATTAAATTTCTTAGAGAGAGATCATTTTAATAAAGCACATTTAGTGAAAGATCTGATAATTACAGAAGGCCAAGGTCCAGGTCCTACATTTGTTATGCGGTGGACCAATCATATATTACCAGCACTAATTGATGGGACCTTTAATATTTCACAGTTGTTTCCTAGTTATTCCTACAGGATAAATCAAATAAAACAAAGATTAATCTTCAAAACATCTTCAATGAGTCAAGTGAAGAAAATTGTTAAATATTTTGACTGGAAATGCAATAAATCACCAGAATTGGTACAATATACTAGCCCCAGATCATGTACGATCTTGGCCAATTAAGTGTCTTTCCTCTACCTGAGCTAAATGCTGGATCATTGCTTGACTTATCCAGCCCTGAGCAATGAAGGGTGATACTGATCCAAGACTAGCAAATCACAAACAAATTTTTCACATCTTGTGGTGAACTAAAATTTATTGGCCTTTAGTACTGTTTGCAGATTTTAACCTTAATGTTGCTGCTGTCTGATAAATTAATGTAAACTATTTTCAAGGATTTATACAAGACAAGAATGCATACAAGACAATGATTTATACAAGACAATGATTTATACAAGACAAGGATGCATACAAGACATTAGGACTAAACAGTTTAATAAATCAAAATGTTACCTTAAGAAAAAGAAAAAAGGGAAAGTATAAAAGAAAATACTATTTTCATACATGGAGATTTATAAAGTTACTAAAACAAATGTTTCTGGTTTTGTTTACCTTTTTAAGATAAAGAATTGGAATACACATTGTTTTGCTTAAGCAAACAGTATACATGTCATACATCGTTGAGAATCACAAAATGACATTTACATACTGCTGGTTAAGGTACTCACACATACATGTACACACTGTCATAAAACATACAGTGTGTGTGTGTGTGTGTGTGTGTGTGTGTGTGTGTGTGTGTATATATATATATATATGCACACACACACACATGCACAGAAACACACACACATACATACATACTGTGATTAATTAGGTTTAATTGTGGTCTGTTTAATAAATTCTTCATAAAATGGTTTATTTGTGTTTTCTTTTTGCACTGGTCAATGGACACATTTAATACTTTATCTGAATCAATGTATATTTTCCATTTTCTTTAAAGTTGTACTCCCATCTCTAGAGTATAGCACCAGTGGCATGACTATCTCCCCACATGGGCCCCACAGCAAACCTTTGTAACCCCTCCCTTTCTGTCGCTTACGTCTTTTTTTCCTGGTTGGGCCCCACAGTATGGCTGTACCTGCTACCACAGTAGCTACACCACTGTATAGTACCTAAATTCCATAATACTGAACAAAAGTTTATTTAAAATACTAGAAAATTTGAAAAAACAATCACCATTTATATAGATGATCATTTTTGCCATCAACGTAATGTTCTCAGTGAACCACTTGGGCTGAACAGAAATATTATAAATAAATAAATTGTAGGGTCAAATACCACTAAAGAAGACCCATGTTAAAACGGCATCTTTCCCCAAAAGAATTAATTATATTTGCTGTATGACAAGGTTTATATCTATAATTATCGTTCAGTATATCTCTTCCACGTATCTCATCTATCTTTTCAAAACAAGAATAATTTGTCATGTCGTGAATTTTAAATGGGTCATGGAGTTTCTTTAAACAAGATATTTTTGAAGCTTTCTCAAACGATATTGTATGTGGTAAACCTCCCTCATTGAAAGGATTTACAAATATGAATCTTTAATTTTGTCTCCTGACACAAAAAAAAAGAAACAAAAAAAGATTCTTTAATTCTTGGATAATGTATTTTGGTGGGCAAGGTAAACTATTGATAAGATGGATACAGACTGAAAGCAACAAGGATTTAATGATAGTAATTTTACATATATATATCAAAGGTGGTACAAAGATCAATCATTCAGTAGTTTTGTAAATTATTTGTTTACATTAATTAATTTAATTAAGTTTTATCTGCCACATTCAGATCAAAGAAAATTCCAACTAATCTGAATTAGCCCTTATGATTCCAGCATAGGTTTCTCTCTGATAGCAATTCTCTGCAATATTTTTACTGACCTTCAAACCATACTGCTTGCATTTTTGCAAAATTTACTAAAACCAGGACAATATCTAAATTTATCAAGAAAAAGGGATGAATTCTCCACTTAGTAACTTATTTAAATCTGAATTTTGTTTATCTGAGAAAGGAGATAGTAGCAGAAAGTGAGAGGGTAATAAAGGAGAGGACAGGAGAGTTGATGGACAGGGTGGATTCACTGGAATTTGAAAACCACCAATTGTTAGAAAAATTACAAGAAGCAAAGAAGGAAAATGATAAAATGAGGATTGATATGAAAGATTATGAGAGGAGATCAGAGCAAGCAAGTGCAGCTTCAAACCAGTCCGAACAATATTCAAGGAAGCTGAACATAAAAGTTTTAGGGCTGGTGGAGGAGGAAAATGAAAATCTGAGAGAAAGAATTCCGAAGTTGGTGAAGGAAGTCACAAAAATTAATTTAGATAACAGGGACATAGTGGCTGTGCATAGGATTCCAGGTTGACAGGGACAACCAAGGCCAGTGATTGTCAAATTCTGGAGTCTGGATTGTAAACTTCCAATTATCAAGAAGCGGAAGGATTTTCTGCAGTACAAAGGAATTAGACTGGTAGAGGATGTAACCAGGCTGAATACTGAACTTATCAATAAATTATCTAGGCATCAAGAAATTGACAGTGCATGGTACTTTAATGGATCTGTGTATGGTAAAACCAAATCAGGAAAAAGGATAAAATTTGACATCTATGATGAAATTGATGAGAGAATTAGATTATAAGTGTAATATGCAATTCTGTGAACTTATGAAATTGACCGAATAGGTATGTGAACTTTCGTTTTTATACTCCTTTTTCTACTCTAATTTGTTTTAATTATTTGTTTATAAGACACTTCTTTCCCTCACCAATTTTATCCATAATTTATATGTCTGATGATTCGCTGGTCCACTGTTATATCTCTCCCTAATAAATTCTCTCACTAGTTTATAAATCATCTTTCACTCTTATACTCTAATATACACATTTACTAAGTTGTTTACTCACTTTTCTCAACATTACTCTTCCATGATAAATCTCTCAGTCTCACATTTTTTGCTCATACATTCAATCACCCACCACTTCCTTGTATGCGCTCTTTCACTCTTTCTTTTTCTTCCCTTTAACCCCTTTTTTCATTCATTAAGTTGTAATTTATATTCTTTTTAATCTGTGCCGTTTGGTTTACAAAACTGTCTCTAGCTCCGGAAAGGTCTGTCAGAGGTGCATAAGAGTTATCGCAAATGGAGTTGTTTCACTTGCTGTCCATAGTATACTGTATCAATGTTAAATGCAGCCAAAGCTACAGCCTTTACTGTAACACCATGGATGATTTTATTATGGATGTTTGTATTCTGTGTGAGTGTGAGTGTGAAAGCCATGCATATGATAAACTCAAGGTGATAAATACTTCATACATTCCTGTACAAGAATATGTATGTGTAAAATTTCTGCTGTTTTCATGGATAATAAAATAAAAATTATATCTATTAATGTTAGAGGCCTGCAAGGTTCAGTCTTAAAACGAAGGGATATTTTTCACTGGGTAAAACAAAAGAATGTATCTATAATATGCTTGCAAGAAACTCATAGTACAAAGAACGATGAAATATATTGGGCAGCTGAATGGGGATACAAATGTATATTTAGCCACTGCTCTAGTAAGAGTGCTGGGGTTGCAATATTTTTTAGAAATACTTTTGAATTTATAATTCATAGAGAAAGATGTGACAGTCAAGGGAGATTTATTATTATTTTAGATATTACAATTAATGGCAACAGAATAACCCTCGTGAATTTGTATGGTTATAATGATGATAATCCTAGCTTTTTTAGAAAGTTAAAGGAGGAGACTTTATTTTTTGAGAACTCATCAATTATAATGTGCGGAGACTGGAATACTGTTCAAGACTTAGATTTGGATACTTATAATATTTTACATGACAAACACCAACAGTCTAGGGCAGCGATTCAAGACCTGAAAAACGAATTGGAATTAATTGATCCCTGGCGAAATTCCAACCAAGACTTAAAGATGTATACCTGGAGGCAAAAATCTCCCTTGAAACAAAGTAGACTAGATTACTTTCTTGTATCAGATGACATTCATATGAATACAGCTGATGCATATATCTTACCAGGGTACAAGACTGATCATTCTGCTATTGTTTTGAGTGTGGCGTTTTCAACGTTTCCAAGGGGAAAAGGATATTGGAAATTTAATAACCAACTGTTGAGGAACATTGAGTATACTGATTTGGTCAAAAAGTGTATAACTGACACTGTAAATGAATATTATGTAGGGGGAAATAAAGATGACTCTCTCCATGTTTCTCTTTCCTGTAACGACCAAATGTTCTTTGAAATTTTGAAAATGAAAATAAGATCTGAAACTATAGGTTATTCTATTAGGAAATCAAAAGAGAAACGGGAAAAATTAAAGAAAATTGAGCAGGAAATAATAGAAATTCAGGGGGGACTGTCAAATAACATAAATGGGGAAATTCTGGAAAATTTAGAGAGAAAAAAAGCAGAATTAGAGGAATCTAGGAAAAAATACATAGAAGGTGTTATATTAAGATCTAAAGCTAGATGGTATGAATTTGGGGAAAAAAGCACAAAGTACTTTTTAAATCTTGAAAAAAGAAACTATGTTAATAAGACAATAAAGGAAATTATCTTAGATGATGGGACAAATATATCTGACCAAATAGATATTTTAGAAGCACAAAAACAGTTTTATATGGAATTGTTCAAAAGTAGAATTGCTCAGCTTGATGATGAGGCTATTCAAGAAACTCGAAATAGATTTTTTAATCACAATATTAAACTTAGTCGAGAGGAAAGAGAATCATGCGAGGGTCTGCTTACAATTAATGAATTTGGTATGTCTCTAAAACGGATGGAAAATGGAAAAAGTCCTGGCTCGGATGGATTCACTGTAGAGTTTTATAAATTCTTTTGGAAGTCTCTGGGGGGATTTATATGTAGATCAATAAATTACGGATATACTGTAGGAAAACTTTCAGATTTTCAGACTCAAGGAGTCATCACCTGTCTACCAAAGGAGGAAAAAGACAGAAGATATTTTAAAAACTGGAGACCTATATCACTTTTAAATACTGATTATAAGATTGCTTCGGGAGCAATTGCAGCTAGGATTAAAAAGGTTCTTCCATCAATAATCAGCGATACTCAGAAAGGATATATGAAGGGTAGATTTATTGGAGAAAACACCAGACTATTATATGATATCATGGACCAACTTGAGAATGAAAACAGATATGGTTTATTATTGTTAATAGATTTTGAAAAAGCCTTTGACTCAATCAACTGGATCTTTGTGGAAGAAGCTCTACAATCTTTTAATTTTGGTGATTCCGTTTGTAAGTGGTTTAAACTGTTTTGTAATGACTCTAATAGTTGTGTTATAAATAATGGACATATGTCATCTTTTTTTAGATTTGAAAGAGGATGTCGTCAAGGAGATCCCCTTGCACCTTATTTGTTTATCATTGGGGTTGAGATTTTAGCTATAACTTTAAAGCAAAACGTGGATGTACGGGGAGTAATCTTTGACGCCAGTGAATATAAATTGGGTCAGTATGCCGATGACGCTTTTATTCTTCTTGATGGATCTAGTTTTTCTCTTGGAGCAACTATGAATATCTTGCAAGGTTTTTCTCTATTATCGGGACTTAAATGTAACATAACAAAAACAAAAGCTATTTGGATTGGAAACAGGAAATTTTCTAATGAAAGAATATGTCCCGAAATGGGCCTAATTTGGTCCTCTTCTAACTTTACACTCCTTGGCATAGAATTTTCTCCAGATTTACAACAGATGGTGGAAATCAATTATATGAAGAAACTAACAAAGGCAAAACGAATACTGGCAAGCTGGAGTCAAAGACATCTATCAATAGTTGGTAAAGTAATTGTTGTAAAGACTCTTGTTCTGCCCATGTTCATACATCTTTTTTCAGCACTTCCTAACCCATCAGCAAAAGTTGAAGCAGAACTAAATCGTATGTTATTTAAATTTGTATGGGGTGGAAAAGTAGAGAGAATAAAACGTGATATACTAGTTTCCCCAGAAAACGAGGGAGGACTAAATATGATACACATATTTTCATTCATTAGGTATATTAAGATAAGATGGGTTAAAAGATTGCTGGAAAAGGAAAATGGAACGTGGCAGAACTTAGTCAATACAACTATACTCAGAAATAAAAAGGATATTTGGAATTTAGGGAGAAGGAAATTAGAAGAATTTTGTAAGTTCATTAAAAACAGTTTCTGGAGAGATGTAATTTTGGCAGTATCTAAATGGAAAGAAGAACCGCAAAGTCCTAACGAGTATCTATCCATGAGTATTTTAAAATTTGTCCCCCCTAAAATGATCTATCAATACAAATCCTGGACAGAAGCTGGTTTTGAAATTCTGAACGATCTAGTAGATGTTCACGGTAATTTAATACCGTTTGAGATAATAAAACAAAAAACTGGAAGAGACGATTTCTTGAAATACTTCTCCTTAATATCCAGAATTCCTAAAGCATGGAAAGATGCCATAAAAAACCACCTAGTACATAATAATTTTGATAAGCAGGAGGATAAAATAACGAACTTGTGAAAACAAGATTCACTCAAGTTTGTTTACAAAGATCTTTTACAGGAAGCTAAAAGGCAACACACTACGAAGCAAGAAACTTGGATGCAAGTATTTAATAAAAATATAAGTAGTGAGGAGTGGTCTGATATATATAGCCGGGCAAAATGCTGTACCAAGGATACCAAGTTGATCTCTTTTAACTTTAAATTAATCCATAGAATAATCGCTACTAATGATTTTCTTAAAAGAATTAACATATTTGATGACAACAAATGTACTTTCTGTAAGAGTGAAACTGAAAGTATTGAGCATCTCTTTTATGACTGTAGTATTACTTCACAGTTTTGGTACCGTTTTATTGAAGTTTTTGCACCTTTTTGCCCAAATATTGTACATCTGTCCAAAAAAGAAACATTTTTAGGAAGTGAACAACTGGACAGTTTGGGTAATTTTCTGCTTATTTTGGCAAAATATTATATTTATACTTGCAGATTCAATATGAAAAATCCTTCTATTTTTGCTTTTAAGCAAATAGTTGCAATGTATAAGAACATTGAAAAATACACTGCTAAGGTAAATAAAAAAGAGGACCAATTTCTTCAAAAATGGACCTCAACAATGAACATTTAACTTGTCTCTGACTTGAGGGTAAACAGGAACAAAATACTGTAATATCACAAAAGCCATGTCACCTAGATTGTGTGCCATATGCATGTCTATATGCGTGTGTGTGTGTGTGTTTTTCTTTTTCACTTTCTCTGTAGATTATATTTATTATCCCTAGATTATCTGATAACCAGAAATGTTTGATTGTAAGGTGACCCTGGGATGGTTCCCCGACCCATTGGTCAACCTATTACGGGGTTAATAAAATAAAATTAAAAAAAAAAAAAAAAAAAAAAAAGAGTTTTGTTTATCTGGATGCTTTTAACAGCAGTGTTAAACAATAAAGTTGTTGTTCTAGGGTTTAACGCCATTTTTCAGCACAGGATAGGCTATACATGGCGGCCAGTATAACTGGTGGAGGAAGAACCCTGGAAAACCCAGGGAAGAACCACCGACCCACGAGAAGCTACCGGCAGGCTTTCCCACGTACCAACGTTAGCCGAGCCTTGGACTCGAACCCACGCAGACAGAGGTGAGATAGCAGTGATCCGTAACGGAGAGCGCTTTAGACCACTCAGCCACTCGGGGCCCCAAACAATAAAACAGAAATCTTAAACATGTATGGATAAAGAGGATTTCCTTGTCTATTCCTTGAGCTGCAAATAAAGACAATATAGCAATCACTGGTCTACACCCAAAACGCTTCCGAAATAAATATAGCCAAACTTTACTAATTCTGGGTCACTGAGGAAAAAATGTTGCTTAAAACAGTTGACTGGCTCTAGTTTTAAAGATATGATACTGGGTCAGTATATACAACCCTTGACTTGGGAATGGTGGAAGATAAGTGGGTTATAAAGGGAAGGGATCTCAATTGAAACCAGAAATGACTAAAATACATCTTTGACTGGATTTATGAACAAATCTATGACTGGGTTTGGACAGTACTTGCTTTTTAGGCAAAACAATGAATGATGCAATCTGAAGCTGGTAATTTGGTTGCAAAATTGGAGATCAGGACAAGAGGTGGACCCCACACATACGCTGCAACACTTGTGCATAAAATCTTTGCCAGTTGTTGAACAGATAAAAAGAAATCAATGTCTTTTGCAGTGCCAATGATTTGGAGAGAGCCAACGGATCATATCAGCAATTGTTACTTCTGCATGATGCCTCCACTTGGGAAAGGTGTCAAAGAAGAAAATGTGGACTGTGCATTATCTAAACATTCCATCAGGAAAATGCCCAGTACCCCATAGAGAAGGACTACCGGTTCCTGATGCACCAAAATCATTTTCACTTAAGTCAGACGAGGTAGAGGGAAAGGATGATAGCAGTGGAATCTCCTGGCAGGTGATGTTAGGATTTCTATGCTCCTTGACCATCCTGTCCCATTCTTCTTCATGGAAGGTGATCTCATAGCCTGCAACAACTTTGATAGTGTGATGGCAGCCATCAACATTGTTCACGATCCAGATGAGTGGAGACTGTTCATTGATTCATTGAAGACAAGTCTTAAACCTGTTTTGCTGCATAATGGTAATGTTTTGCCATCAATTCCAGTTGGCCATGCAGTCCATATGAAGAAAATCTATGAAAACATGAAACAGCTTTTCAGGTGCACAAACTATAATCAACATCAGTGGCAGCTTTGTGGCAGTATAAAGGTTCTTGCTCTCTTGCTTAGTCTGCAGACTGGAAACACAAACTACTGCTGTTTTCTCTGTGAATGGGATAGTCATGCGAGAGATTCCCACTACATGAAGAGATATTGGCCAATCCGACAGTCATTGGATCCTAGGAGGAGTGTTCAGCATCCACCACCTGTGTATGTGTGTGTGTGTCTGTGTAACCTTCAGTAACTAGACTGGAAGAGCAACAGCCTTGTAATGCAAGATTTGTTGGTTCAATGCCCACCAAGGTCAAGCTGGACATGCTGCCTCAGTGTGCCCTTTGGATAGGCTTGTAGATCCCATTTCCTTTGCTTGACATCACCAATGCGTTAAAGTGATATAAAAACTATAGTCCCTTGATGGGACTGACACTCTCCTGGCTGAAAAAATTCCAAAAAATCCAGGACCATTTCTTCCTTGTAACTAAGTTGTGTTGCTTTTTGATATTCTTCAGTGATTGAGATTTTCAAATTAGCTGCTGTGGTGGAAATACTGGATGTAAACTTGGCACCATTTTCATTTGGGATCAACACAGCATCATGAGAAGTCTTCTGGTGGAGTCTACTTTGTTTTGGATGAGCAAACAATAACAAGATTTTCGAGAGAGATGGCAATTGTGGCCACAGTCAATATAAGACTGGCACCATTTCAATTCAGTACCAACTTGACATCATAAAAAGTATTTTGGTAACATGACCAGTCATTTTAGGAGAAGTGGTGATAGCAAGATTTTCAAGACTGGCATTATGGTAGTCATATTGGAAGCTGGAATGGCACCATCTTCATCTATGACCAACTACACATCATAAGAAGTCCTTGAGTGAAAACCCCATGCTGATATGACCATTTAGTCATACCAATAAGATGACATGCACGATGGCCACTGCTGCAGGTGTAGCAAATATCTAAATGTCACCATCAGGACCAACCAGACATCACAAAAATACCTTGTTAATATACCTATCCAATCGGCTGGAGCAGTGAAAACAATATTTTCAAGATGACATCTGTGCAGGTCTTTTTTGACATCAAATAAACACCATTTTCATTTAGGACCAACTAAACATTATAATAAGCCTTTGAGTGAAAACTCCATGTTAATATAATCAACCATTCAGGATGGGTAGTGATAGCAAGATTTTCAAGAAGGCCACTGTGGCAGCCATATTTTCCTAAGATCAGTGCAATTTTCATTAGGACCAACTAGATAGCAAAAAAAACCCACTAATTTTTGTCTAGTAAAATATATTTCTTCTTGAATACTTTCCCAATCAAAATACCATAGGAGAACTACTACGACCTCGCAAATCCCGCCCTCCCAGATAAAACTTTTTAGCTGAAAGAACTAAAAGCTATCTGCACAAATAGGTGGTGGTCAGGCAGAGTGATCTCCCCTTGAAAAAGGAGTTGGTGACAAAACATATTAGGGGGCGCTCACCAGTTAATATGTACTTCTGAAAGAGTGATGTATGTAAGGTGAAGTAGTTTGCATTTAAAACATGCACAATGGAGAGAATGTTGGCATACCTCTATGCTACATTAATGTAATGTGGATGATATTTTTTTGGATATTGTACTTTTGGAAATTTTACATGATTTAAGCACAATGTTAACTAAAATGACTGCTCCCTTGAGTTAAAAAATCAGTCTGAATTAGTCTAAAGTACACTATACATAGCAGCTATTAAAATAGGGAAAATGAATTTTGCCAGACTAGACAATACCAGCTTCTGAAAGTGCAATGAATGAATTACCAAATATATAAAATGTAAAAAAAGTTATCAGCTCTTTTTTATACAATTTACCTCTGAAGTTGAGGAAGTGAAAATGACCAAGTAGAGCTAGCACTTTTTTGAAAGGTGCATATCTGAAGTAAGGCCAAGCTGTATACTCCATAACCCATAATACACCCATCAATCATACACCAAAATAAAGGGAATTAAAGGTTCTTTGAATTATACCCAAGGTATACAAGGTCTTTTTTAAATAGCCAGTATAACCAGTGAGGAAAGCCGGGGAAATTCTTTTTCTTTAAAATCCTAACCCCATGCAAAATACGAAACTGTAGGGCATCACCTTATTACCTCAGTTACTACTAATATTCTCTATATGGATGTGACTGGGAAGGCTGGGAGAGTGTATGCATATTATGATTAAGTATTTGTCAAGAAAGATATTTTACAAGAAAAATTGGTTTCTTCTTCAAATTCTTTACCCAATCATGATACCTTACGAGAATAGGTAAAAGGTGAAGGGAGGTACATCCTTTTACCCAAGGAGATGTGACCTCTGGTCCCCTAACTGAGACAGCTTACAGGTAACTCAACTGGAGAAGACTCCATCTGTTGGGGCACAGCTTCAAAAAGGGAAAATTTTCCCTCTTGCAAATCCAGCGGAAGTCATAAAGCTGGATCTTATAAAACTCTCAGACAAACTGGAAAGGTGACCTGTTGCACCATGGCTATAGGCCCAAGCAAATCCAGTTGAGCCCTTTGGATAAAAGATCTCTGAGGTAGAAACTGGAGAATGTGGACTCATTGATTCAGTCTGTCATCGCTAAGGTTACTGTAGAAGGTCTTGTATGAAAGGTAAGCTAAAAATGTACTTAAAAGCAGTTTTGGTGTTTTGTTCAACCAGGTTAGTACCCATGATAGGTTTCTCTTTGGGCACACAATTCTGACTGTGTATAATCAAAGCTGGAAAGCAGGTCAGATAGGTCTTTACTTTGCTTTGTCCAATATCCTCTCCTCCATGATGATAAAAGGTGTCAACGATCATGAAGCAATATAAGTTTTTAATTGATGCTCAGCACTCTATGAAATTAGCAGTTATACATTTTTTGGAATTCCATTGTCACAAATTTCATTTCTTTTCCAAAACAATGCAAGCTTTTGAGAAATTCCATGACTTTTCAAGGCCTTTGAAATTTATATTCTAAATACCAGAATTTTTCAGGATTCCAGGACCCACAGGAACCTTTACTTGAATCTACATTATCAATTAAACTTTAAGTAAATTGAGAAATTGAGTATGTGACAAAATGGTTCTGCTATTAAAATTTGATTAAAATTAAGTTCAGAGAGTTATGCTCTTGGCTGGTTCATTTTTCAGTTCAAAGTCTTATCTAAACCGCCCTTAAAAATCTAATTCCAAACCCATTCTCCACCAGTCAAATTATCTTATATGAATCTCTATACATGTTTCTACTCTGCTAATTATATCTGTAATCAAACCTTTTTCTTTTCATTCACACATCTATCAAAACATAGTTTGTACATGTACTAGTTACATATATATGGTATAATGCTTTAAGATGCAATCAAAGATATAAAGAAAACAAAAGTTCTTTTTTGTCAGATAAATATAATGTTATTTCCTTCAAATATCCAATGTTTACTTTACACTATTTGTTTACCATAGTTGGGCTAGTATGTTATCATACTTTTTTTTTTAGGGCAAGCTCAAATCTACCAACTTAAGGGGAAGTTCAATTTTCCACTCAGATTGCCCTGACTTTTTATAACATGTGAAAACCCTGTCTTATATTCTTTTTGAAGATAAAGCCATAATTAATATGCCCAGCCTGTGATCAAAGTCATTCGAAATCTTGAGATACCATTGCAGCCTTCTCATAAGCTTCTAAAGTAGCCGACTGATAATTGTCATAAAAATATGTGTTGTAAACATGGCTGACTCAGCTGGAAAAATAGATGGAACTTTAAATGGTGGCTAGTCGATAATGAGAAAGCTGTCATTTACCAAGTTTATTAGAAACTGGATAAAAATGTCTCTAGATCTAGACATGTAACAAGTTCAGACAATCAGATGCAAGATATCCCGAAATTATAATGTATACCTATTCCATTATCGAACTCAATCAAGCTCTTAATGATATAAGCATATATTCCTAGTCTGAAATGGATCAAAAATATGGCCTACAGAGTGGTAAATACGGCCTCCAAAGTGGTAAATAAGTCTGCCAATGAGATTACTCATTACTGTAGTATGCATACATTTTCACTCAATATCAAACTTGTTCAAGATCAGCAAATATTCCAAGTCTAATCAAAACTGTATCAGAAATGTGGCTTCAGTAGTGGTAACAATGCTAGCTGATAAGATGCAACACCACCTCATCAGTATTGATTGCTTGGATCTTGGTCATTATCTAACTCATCTGAAATCCTGATTACATAATCCCAAATTTCAAGTTTGATAAAATCCAATCAGAAATATAGCTTTCAGTGTGGCAAAATCAAAAATCATTAGTATGCATGGATTTCCCTTGTTTACGAGCTCAAACAAAATCTTACTGAATCATGCATAGATTAAAAAAATTTCATTAAAGTGGGATGAGAAATACGGTCTCCAAAGTGGTAACAACCTCTGTCTATAAGATTAAGATTATTTTGTTTAATATATATATTTATCTTGCGTATTATTAAACTTGTATTATGTTCTGTGACTCATTAAGAAAAATCATTAATATAGAACTCCTCCAAGATACTGATGAAATAGATCCATATTCCAAGCTTGTTTAAAACCAGATTCTAAACATGGACTCTAGAGTGGAAACATGCAGTTACTGATAGATAGATGACTAATAATATATGACTGGTGATACTCTATGCTCAAATGGCTTTTAGATCAGGTGGGCTAAAACAAAACCAAAAGAAAACATATAATTCCATTAATTACATCTGCTAATTAAAGTTAATACCAACTGTTTTTAATCATAATTCTATCTATTACACAAACCTCTTTCATTGACTTCTGACTGTAGCGTGCAATATGCAAATATGGATGGGTTTCAGATCTCTGCTCATCTCTCTCAGCAAAATCAACAACAATTATCACATCTCTTTTGGATGAAATGTGCAATGCTTCCTCCATTTTATTATACATGGTGCCAAGTTCAAGCTCATGTGCCTCATAACGTTCCTGATACAGACTGGTTGTTGCCTTTGTGAAAAGTTTTGTAACGTAACTTGTCATCAAGGATTGCGTTTCTCTTTCATCCTGTGAAGGATGTTGATTACGCAAGTTCAAAAGTTTATCCCTCATTCCTGATTTTAGAAGAAATTTGTCTGTAATACTAATGTTGGATAAAGAACAAGGAAGAAATTTATTCACATCATTTAAAACATCATTTACGTTTTCCTCACTGTTCCTTGTCTGTTTGCGTAAGAAGATCATCATATCAAGAACAGCACAACCATACAAAACTGCTCGAGCTAAATCCCTGATATTATTATCCTTACCATCCTTTTTGAGACAGGAGGGATCTGTGAATCTATCATGAATAAAATCATCGCGAACTTGGAAATACAAGTAATTGAATCCGACAACATCAATGTTCAAAAGCTGCTTAAGTTTATCCTCAAGAGGAATGTAACGTATTCTAAAATAAAATTCTTCAGATGGGTGTGTTTTTCTCACTATGTCCTGTGGACTCTTCCAAAAAAAGGCATGCCCCTTTTTGGTCTTCACAGCTACACCAAATAATTTTGCAACAAGGGGTGATACTTTAAGACGCTTTGCAAGAGATTTACAAACTGTCTCTACAGATAGGGGTTCCAGATAGAAGGCTGATGTTTGAGATAAATCTTCATTTTTTAAACGCAAGCTATCCACATTTACAGACTCGCCATCATATCCACAATACAGATGTATCCAGACTGGTTCTGATTCAACTCCATTTAGGGTACTATAGTTAACTGCCCCTTCCGCACGTGAACCTCGAAGTCTCCGTAAGATACCTGCCATTCTGCTCTGAAAATAAATAAAAACATGAGAAGAAAACAGGAAAATTGCTGAGAAATAAGCTTATCATAATTTTCAGAACAGGATGCTGTTAATGAAAAACAGGTAGCTATGTAGGAAAGGCATCACAGTGTGCATGCTTGCTAGTGGTACGATTCCACCTAAAATGTAATATCTAAGATCCTTATATATATATATGATTCCACCTAAAAATGTGAAATCTAAGATCCATGTCAGCCAATTCTGTGCAACGATACATCATTTCTGTGAAAACTGGATCACATTATTTTGGGTACAAAATCCATTTTGTATCAAGAAAGAATGATCATACTTTAATTAAGAAAAGTGATATTCATAAAGTGTACAAAAATATCCCACATTCTGACTCAAAATGCACATGAAAATGTGATTTCTAAATGTCAATATGAAGACCCACTCCATGACCTTCTTGAACCTGTTACCCTGAAAATCCTATTTACTATGTATCTTTTACAGACATGATTTTGCTCTTCCATTAAAAAAGCTGAAAAAAAATGTAAGGGAGGTTTGGGGGTCCTCCTCCAACAGGGACTCAAGGGGCAATGCATCTTAGTTTTTACACTCATAAAAAACAGCTCCTTGTGCAACTTATGATCATAAAATAATCCAAAATAATCATTTGAAAAACTAATAAACTTATCAAAAATGTTCTTTACTTCAATAATTTCAAAATATTTATAGTCACATGAATTTGTTTTCCAATGCTATTGATGCTGAAGTTATTTCATGTGCATATCAGTGTTCACATCATAATTAAGTCACAATAATTTGTCAATTTTTGCAGCAAATATATTATACTTCTCTCTTTTCGTAACAAATCTGTAAAATAAACATGCAAGTACATCAACTATATACAAATAATCCCATACATTCACTTGTCTTTTTCTCCACTAGACACAAGCTGTTGATATGCCAGTCAAGCTCTTATGTGGCTTTAGTGTAGTAGGGACTTCTATATGATTTAACTGTTTTCCAATTTTCTAGTCTGGTACATAGTCATGTTGAATAGAATCCACATCTTCCAAAACAATACAAGCAGAATCTTTACAGCACACTCACCCATGACCTTATGAACATTAATCATTTGGTTTAACAGGTCTAGCTCTATGGTCTATGTAAGTGAGAGCAGGCATTTGTATTTATGCAAATTAATTAAATGATTATTTACAGGACTTACAATTAGTTTTAGATTTTGAAAATGCTGATGATATTAGAGACAAGATAGTAGATTAAGTTTCTCTAATTAGCAAGAGTATCTTATATATAGATTTTAAAGAAATAGATACTTAGTAAATAAACTCTGACAATCTTTGCCAACCTTTACACTTTAACTACATTTATTTAACATTTGTATTTTGAGGAAGAGGTTGAAAGTGAGTATGAGTCTGATCAGATATATTATAATCATTTATATGTTTTCAAATCAACTTCTAGGCAACTCATTAGTGAGATATCAAATGTTTAGTTTAATGTAGGAAACACAAATCTATGTACTAGAAACAATTCAAGCCAGTAACAGAAATATGATATCAGGATGTCTCCTGTGAAGTTCCTCTAGGCTGATATATATACCAGAGGCAGAACTGGCAGGTAGCTTTTGAGTTTGAATTAAAGAAATATGTAACAGATGTTTGTTTGTTGGCTCTACTAGCTAATTCCCCAATGTAGCTGCCACCTACACACCAAGTCAGCTACAACATTAGCAAAGATTTCTTTAGCCTTCCTTTTTGTCATCACTCACTTATTTTTGGCTCAATGTGCAATTGTTTCTTTTCCTTCTCAATGAAAGCCTTTCTCCTTTCAAGCTGGTGATTGTATTGGTGACATGCAGTGTGCATATTCTGACAGAGGGCTACATCTGTTCTCTCATGCAAAAAATCTTTCTTCTTATAGTAATTAACTGCACTTTTTTCAGATGCCTTCTGAGCTTCGATTTTTCCATGTGCAACTTTTTTTGTAGGTACTGTTCCAAACTCTTCCAACCACGATTACCATAATTCAGATCATTCTTGCATAAGACACAAAATGCCAGTCGTCTAGCATTCAGTTTTCATATAAACTGACCAACTAAATTTCTGTCAACTTTATGCTCCAGCCATTTTCATTTCCATACGTTTTTTAAACCTTTATCTAAACTTTTCGTGTTATCCTCTCTCTCAACAACTTGGGATGCCATGTTTTGCAAGCGTGAGTCTTCTTTCCATTGCCATCAGTTTCCATTACACAAAGATTCATTGTATGAATTTAAACCTTTGACCAATCAGAATACTCTTTATGAGAGTCATGTGCTAACTGATATATGGAATGAATAATTTACAAGGTTCTTTTCGAATGAGACAGAACAGACCATTTTGAAAAAAGCAGATTGGAGATGATATAAAAAATGGACTATATCAAGAAAAGTCTGATTCAAGTCAGGAGAAAAGCAGAATTCCACTTTAAAATGGAGAAAATTCATGTCTGCCTTTAGAATCATACAAATAAATACATTATATCAAAGATGGAAATGTATACCTTAAAAAAATTCTGCATCTTAATCCAAGTTTCCAATTTTGCAAGAAGTTGTTCCACACGTAATGAGATGTCTGCTACACAATGCATCAACTTGTCGCTAGAACAGTATTCTCAAGAAATTCCCCATCGTATACTCCATTTCTAAATTCTTTAGTAATTTTTCCCCATAAACAACACATTGTAAACACATTACAGCCTATTCATAGTTGTTTCTCTTCCACATAATAGCTTATTGTTTTAAAACGTTGAACTTTACTAATCTTTTTAGAAGATCGGTTTAGTTTGCTTAATATCTCTTGCCATTTATTGGCATTGTTACATTGAATTTTGTAAAACTAGCTATAAACCTAACTAATTACTCGACTGAACTGCTGACAGAAGGAGTCCAAAGTAATGTATTTCATTTCTATAGCCCGATGGATTAAAAACATCACATCTTTTCAAAGCTGTGCGTAGAATAGACCGACATATTGCTTGTCAAGAAAACACGGATGTGGTATCCCATATGTCCAAAATTAATATTATTTTGAACAGAATATTTTGGTGACAATTGCCTCTTTTCAAATGGTAAGCATATTCAATATGATATTCTTGAAGGTATGAAACTTGCTTTTATCTTGAAGTAAATGACCAAGTCGTCTCGCTTTTCCAAATAAACTTTGTGCCAGTAAGAACCAAACGTGTGGAATCGAGAATAAGAAATAAATGCGTAAAAAACGTATTTTACATTTTAATATACGTCGGGGGGGGGGGTAATTTTCATACAATGACATAGTCAGTACTTACACACACTTGAAACATAAACTCCCTTGGCTTTGCTGTCATTCAGAGGTCACATATCTGACTGCATTCTTCTACAACCAGTACACTGACATCACATTATATTAATCTAGTGTTAAATCCTGGATCTGTAGTAATCTAATCCAATTATTTATACTGACAGTATCATTTACTTAATGTTGTTTAACATCAATCAAACGTTGAATACGTAACGTTTCTTCCGGAAGACGCAATAACATACAATCAGTTGGATCTGCAGCCTTGATCATTATCAAACGGAACTCAATATCTTCCTTTAAAGTCTCTTATATTGAAAGCTCATCGCATACAACCAGGATTTTTAGAACATCCACACCATATGTTAGTTAGCATTAACATTTGACTATTTGGGCTTTTAAGTTCTAGGCTACGAAGTCGCAAAATCCGGTGTAAGAGTAAAAATAACTCCTGGCAAAATAATATCTATCCCAACATTCATATCCAGACAATAACATCCACTCATCCCTAAGATTTCGTCTGTCTGATTCCTGTCAGAATAGCTCCACGAACGCCATTGAATCAAAATAAATAAATAAGTGCAGGTTAGCGGCAGGACACAGTTCCTGCAATTCGAATTTGGCAGAAAATATTTTACTACAAATAACAAACAAATACAAAATCTAATTTTTATGCCCCGCTCTTTCAAAGAAAGACTGAGCTATTATGTTATGTACATTTATTGTGTGTTTAACTTTTGTCCATGATTGTAGATTGTAATGATCATTTATATTTTAATATAGTTATGCTATAAATAGGTTGTAAACTCGGGTTCGGATTCTAGACCCAGAACCTATTTACAGTTTTGAGGTAATTTTTCATTAGTATGACTGAGTTTTGCGACAACTGTCACGCCATCAGCGGCCTTAGCGAGGTCCGAAAGGTGCGATCGTACCGTGGGAGGGCTGCGACAATAGTGTAGTTTGTATAAAACAGATTACAACTAAAGCAGATTATTTAAAACTAAATTTGATTTTGAAGACAAACCTGTATGTTTCTATGAATATTCCATATAATTTTTTTCATTGATGTAGAAATTAGATTTTGGAAGCCTATTGTTTTTGTTTCGCACCGGGCACCAGGCTCGCACAGCCCTAAAACCACCGCTGGTCACCTAGATATAAATTGCTACGCATTTGTAATATAGTTGTGGAGGTATATATTTACTATAATTACAAAGTGCTCATAAGACTGTTTGACTAAATTACTATTTTGGAATTATTGTGAATTCATTCTGCATTATATCATTGTGATTCAGCAAGACTATTTGCACTTCAGCACATTCAAAGCAATTGGTACATCAGCGCATTCATTCGAAATACTCTATTCTTTTGGACTTGTGATAATACTTTTAGAGTTATTATGGACATAATTCACAATAATGTAAATTCCTCTTCAATTTTCATTTTGTAGCTTACAGAATTATATTATTTGTTGATTTAACAAAACTTTTTGGTTGCGCTTCTACCCGTTACTTAGTTTAAAATCATATGTGTTTAATGTCTTTGAGCTCCTCAGTAGTGAAGGGGTGGGGTGGGGTGGACAATACACGGACAATGGGAATTACCATTACAATACCCCTTGGGCACGTATACGGGCAAGATTTTTACGGACCCCCTGGGCACGTTTACTGACAATGAGAATTTAACATGGAGAATATTGGGCCTGTATACTGACAAGGGAAATTTGGGTTTTGTGTAGGGTGAATAAAAATGGAACAGGTGAGGTGACATCACGGTACTAGACGTTGGCAACAATGTCGCAAGGGTCTGACCTGAATACCCGCTGCTCTAGGTAGTGACAAATGCAGTAGAGACATGGATATATATAACACTTACATAGATTGATGAAAAAGGGGCTTTGTGTTTTTTTTTTTTTTTTAACCATTCCGATAACATAGAGGACATCGCACAGGTCTTCTCTTCCTCAGACTTCTGACTTCTGGACCTTAGATGAGGACTCTCTTCAGACAGGCTTGTTTCTTCACATAGGTCCTTCTTTTCTAAACGTTCGTATCGGTGATCCGGATGATTGTCCATGATGATCTGACATACATGGGTAAGTGCTTACGGAACAGCGTCGACGATACGAGAGTTGATGATTCAACGTTAGTCCACATATTGTGTCAAGAACAAGGGAAGGGAATGAAGTGAACAGCGGTTATTTATAGTGAAAGAGCGGATTGAAACGGATTGAGTTTTTTTCACCAATATCAATACGCGTTACAAAATTCAGTCACAGTGTGGAGTCTGTCTTCCAGTCCGAAGAGAGCTGATTGTGACGTCACATTCCATATATAGATGCGCTAGCATCTGTGCGCAGTGAATCGATGCGTCAGAGTTTTGAAACATGACGGAAACTAAGAAGCCGATGAATTGGGGTGCACCGACCATGGAGATGAAAAGTGATGACATATCAGCCGCTACCAAAGTCAACACGGTCCTACTTCCAGAAGAAACCGATTTTAATTGGATTTAGTGGATTTTCTCTCTTCTTCGCAAGAATTTATTTCGGTACCAGCACATCCGCCACTTTCTCCTTCCTTGACACAAGTCGAGGATTTTAAACAGAGACAGAAAGAAGAATTGGAGACATTTTTACAGCAGCAGAATGAGCTGGCATAATGAGCTGGTAATAATTCTCCAGGAATTATTAATGAAGCGGCTGATATTTGTCAACGATTATTTACAGGCGGTATCATGGATATATATATTTATCGGCCTCTTATTGATGAAATCGTTGATGATTATGACAGTGATTGAGGGTATGTAATTAAATACAATGATTAAAAGAAAACGATCGTACCTAATTCTCAACTTAGACCTAGACTGGTCAGGGTGATAAATTTACGATTACCTACATACGAAGCATTTTACGGTGATGGACTCTGTGATGTTGTTCAGGGTCTATTTAGAAGGATAGCCCCAAAAACAATACCGATTGCAAAGCAACTGTGAAAGCTATTGACGTTGTTCGTGATAAAGGTATTGGTGTTGTTAGTGATGTTTCTGGTAAAGTTTTCTCCGCAATCAAGGATAAACTAGCACGATTAATACGACGAAAACCACACCCAGTAAAATTACCCATAACTGAAGTTATGCCTGTAAATGCCAGTGAAATAATAAACCAAGCTGCAAATTTTAAAAAAAAATGCAGAGTTGGCTGGTTTACCCATATCGCCAAAAGAAAACAAATATATAGCTGCAAGATTAATAGCAGGTAGTGGTCTCGTGTAAGACGATAACAATTATAATGAAATGTTCAAACGTGTATCTTATTTCGCATTCGACATGGATGCGTCAGTTTTCAAGTATGAATCGGTACATGATTATAAGTATTATTCTTATGACGCACGAGAGCCAAATCAACGTGGTCGAACTGAGCTGCAAGTTCAGGATACAAGTAGATATTTCTTACTCGCTGAAGCATTTACTGAAGTAGAAGGTGAAATTCTGAAAACATATAATACCGAATATGGAGCTGATGTTAGAATTGGTTTCGTTAATAAAGGTATTGCGTTACCTAACAGTGCTACAGACATGACTGACGGAAAAAAAAACATTGAGATAGTAAAAAATGATGTCGATGTTGCTACGACGATATTGAGTCTAGCAAGATATTCCAACAATTATTCAAGATCAGATGGTCCGTCAATGATGTTTGTCAAAGACACTTCTGACCACCCTAATAACATACAGTACATTATAAGACAACCAAGAAACGCTGCTGACGCTGATGTGTGGCCGGTGGTTCATGGTGTTAATCCAGAATTCAACTTAGGATTTGCAACGCGTCAAGCAATGCTGAAAGATGGAAGTATAATATTTTCATGCGCAATTCCACTGTCACATATCTTTGGATTTTGCAGAAATGTTAGAAAAGGTATTTTTGGAGCCAAGCGTACAGCTGTGCTTGTAAGAAAGGCTACTGACGACGATGCAATATGGCGTCCTTTCGGTGATGCTGGTAAAGTAATGCTGACAAAACTTTCGTTGTGGATGCCAACAATGATACCATCGCTCGCTGAAGAACAGCGGTTGCTCTCCTTTATGGACTCATGTGGTAAATAAACATTATCATGGTTGAAGGTGACAACAAACAGTGTTCAAAGTAACACTAACGGTTTATTCACATGGTAGATAGCATCACAGCAAGGTGTGTCTGCACCGCGACTTATATTTGTTGCTTTCCAAGAAGCTGCACGAGTAAACTCACAAACACACACTATAAGGATATTTAACAAACTTGGTATTACAAAGGTTTCACTGAGAATAAATAGACATTAAGAACCATCCGATGATATATTATTGAATTTTGATCAAAATCATGTAGCACGTGCATATCATCGTTTCATGACATTCGTGGGACGTGATCAAAATGTTGATTCCGGTCTACAAATAGCACAACTAAATTTTACAACGTTGCATCCGATTTATTACATTTCGCTGGAACATCTAGATTTATTTAGACAATCTGTCGCTGATATACACTTTCGAGCTCGTGTTTTAAGAGGAGCTATAGCTAATTACAGAGCAATCGCTGTTATACTCTCAGACAAAACAATGCTACTTGAAGGTGTTGTTGGACGAATGAGAGTTATTGATGCCCCAGTAGAAAACATGTAATTAAACCGCTCATGATATTTATAATGTCATATCATCATGTTATTGTCAGTCTGACTCCTGGCCAGATTAAAAAAGTACAAATAGTATTAAAAAAAGAAGAATTCTGGAACAAAAAATAACACTAAAAAGATCAGATCAGAGGTGGTCAAAATAAACTATCACTGACTGAACGTCAACTTAAGCACTTCAGTAACGCCAAACAATAAAATACCGGTGTTAAATTTGATCTTTCTGCGGATGCCATTAAAGACGTGGTTAAAACAGGTGATATTTCAGCAGTTGCAAAAGCAGCTACACTTGGTGCTGCTGGACCTGCTGCTGGAATGGCATTAAAGAAAGCAACAGGAAAAGGAATAAAGACTTCTAAAAAAAAGGGAAGGGGTCTAAGATTGCTAGAGGTCTGAGACTTCCAGGAACATTTCGCTGATTCTTCCTGTGTCAAATTTTGATTTACTCGATGCTGCTAAAAAATTAAATATAAAAAATTTCAGAGTTTTGTTTTATGCGTGATCAATTACCAAAGCAACCAAACAATACTGAAACAGGCATTATTAATCTCGATAAAAATTCCGGTCCAGATATTCATTGGATGGCATATGCATTTGATCCACGTGGAACTGTTTATTTTGATTCGTATGGGTTGGCTCCACCAAAAGAATTTTTAAATTACGCAGAAACTCCAGTCTGGCATTAAACATTACCAAAACAGACAACAACAATCCGCCAATATGCGGGAGTGAAGTAATTGCTGTACTCGACGCCGTGTCTTCATCAACACTATCACCTCATAAAGTCGTGCACGAGTATACAATCAGACGGTATAATAACCGTACACCGTCGTTTTTAACAGATCTTAAAGTATAAAGGTAAATATTTACCGAAGATCTTATATGAGTAAGACTCAGGGCAAACCTCAAGGTGACTTATCTAAATATGCAACCCTTGACGAGGTCAAGGATGAACTCGCCAATCATTTGAGTCTTGCAAATGTGGACCAAAATGAAGTCGTTGTTTTTCAAGATAAACAAGGGCGATTAAAGACGAGTAATATCCCGTTGACAGATATTATGCTGCAGGTTACATATGTAACATAAGATAACTTAGTGATGTTTACTAAAAACGGTAACATCAAAAACTCGGAGGAATCAGTTCTGTCAATCATGGGAGAAATTGCTGAACGTATCAGAATAATTGGATATATTATGTATGGCGATCTCAATATGAGTAAAAATACACATATTAATGTGAGAGAACCAAAATCAGATGATGATGTGGTATAAAAAGATATGTAGACAACAACAACATAATGATCAGGACTGAGATCAATGATCGTTTATTAACCGCAGCTGATACAATGACTGGTTCTCTAAACATGACTAATAATAAAATTACTGGCCTTGGAAAAACAGAATCAAGCTGCAACGAAAAAATATGTCGATGATAGCAACATTCCGATGATGAAATCTTTAATGACAATCAATGATCGAATGACCACATTTAGACCTGAATATTCTAATCATGTACAAACGTTTTTAAATTTTCGTATTAACATAAATAGAGCCATTAACAACAGTGTACGGTAGCATCTAGAGCAACATTGTGGTCCCCACTTAATAAATCCATTAAACATTGCGCTGAGGTTACCAGGTTATACAGATTCTCAGTACTTGGTACTACGACATTCACGATATCCACCACAATACCACGGCGTGATCCAATTAACGAGTTTACTGGATATATGTTAGTTATGTTGGATGAAAACGACGAGGGAACATTCCTGGTTGAACCCGAAGAAAAAGGTAACCCCGTGTTGTACTATTGGTGTCTTGAATTAATTGCTAAACTACCACCTACTTAAAATATAATTAGCTCCACAATGAAAGTTCAACATTACAGATATAATCAAGCACGTGAATGGCAAACGAAACTAAAAAAATATCGTTGACGAGTTTACAGTAAAAGTAAAACAAATATCGCAGAAGTATAGTTGTTGTTGACCTAATTGTTTATTCAGCGTCTGCTGTTATCGCTGGAAACGGTGTAATACTATCAACAAAAACAAAGACATCACCACCAGTTGTAACAATTTGTGTTTCAGCTGCAACAACGATTGCTAGTATTCTTAATATCATCGCAAAAAATATGCACGTGCACAAATACAAAATTACATGAGGATATAATAAAATTACACACATCGACTTTCGCATATTCTAAATTATTTTCATTGATATCATGAGGCTTTAGCCTTATATACCAATCATCAATCCGAAGCGTGTTAGTATGGCCTGAGATACCACCTGTTTATCAAGGACCACCAGAACCATAACGAGACGATTTCCTCACGGATAAGAAAATACATACAAAACTTCCAGAGTATCGAAAAACTCATCCATGGAACATAGCATATATATCTTATTATATTACTAAGTTTGATGGTACAAGACATCCTAGGTTATTATATCATGACGATATATCTTGTATAGACGAGAAGAATAAATTTTTCATCGACGAAAAACAAATCTAGTAATTTTCCGAGGTCGTTAAGTCTGAACATGAACAAAGTAAGTAATAAATTACAAAACTTTATTTTCCAGTGTCACACAACATTACAACGATGATATAAAGCAACAGATAATTCAGCCAATACAGCATCTAAACCAGGTTGCATCATACCTCGAGTTTGTCAATAAAACGAACGTCGTATTTGTGGTTGACTGGGAATAATGTAACGCATCAAAATTCCTCCGTTCCCAAGACACTACGCGATCACAGAAGAACAATTACCAAATTTTATAGTACCAGGATTTAATATGGACGAATTACAAAAAAAATCACTAAACAACGTCATTAATGAAAACTTTCCAAAAATATTAGCCGTAAAGAAAAAATATCCCCGCCATGAAATATTCTCAAACATAACAATGATCCATACGGTGGAGGCCGCCATATTTCACCAGGAAGTGTAAATATTACATCAACAATTGCAGTTAATTGTATGTGATGCAAATGACGGCAGCTGTCAAATCGATCTTGAAAAATCAAATCAGGCTCAGCAATGATATATTCTGTATATATTCACGCATCAAGTACCTCCTGGATATTTGATTGTACAAGAGCCTGTTAATCCGGTTTATCTGCGATTTCATAATCCGCTATTATCAATGATACATTTCAAAAAATGACTGACCGATCCAGATGGTTACTCGATTTACGAAATGAAATTCTGAATTTGAATTTGCATGTAAGATCATAGATCTTCACGTACCTGATTGATTTTAAATCTGATTCCTAATTAGGGGAAATGAAATATATTATAACAATTTATTTTTCGCTAATTCTCGTTCAGATTTTATACTTTGATGGGGGTATATGGAACTTAAAATAACAAAAATTTCATCGAAAATAGAAAATTGCATAAAAATATTATCAGAATAAAAATAAATATTTTTATCAGAACAAATATTATTATCAGAATAAATATTATAATCTTGTTCTTCACTAATTCTCAAATTTGATAGGGTTTATGGTACTTGTAATTCTGAAAATCATTCAGATTTTATAATTTGATAGGGTGAATGGTACTTAAAATCATGAAAATCAGTCAGATTTTATAATTTGATAGGGTGAATGGCACACGTAATTGTTAAAATCCTACTAGAAACAGAAAATTACATAATCAATATTTTTATCAGAATAATAATAATAATAATTATTATTATTATTATTATTATTATTAAATGATCTTTGCAAATCCGTTAAATTACTGATTCTCGAAGGGTCAAACCTCACGCGCTTTTCTAATTGATTTTGATGATTTTTTGATAATTTCTCATAAAACAGTCTGAAGTAATGTTTTTTTTTTTTAAAAAAAAAAAATCTGATTCTGATTAAATTTCTACAACAAAATGAACAAAATTAATAAAGTTATAAATAAATCCTAAAATTACTTAGAAAACTGCGTGTGGTTTGACCCTTCAAGAATTAGTTATTTAACAGATTTTCTACCAACAAATCGACTAAAATCAATGAAAAAAGATACATTTTGACTAAATTTCATCAGAATAAATATTATTTTCAGAATCAGATAAATATTTTTATCAGAATAAATATTATTATCAAATTTTAAACAAAAGATCTTATTCTTCCCTGATTTTATAATTTGATGGGATTATATGGTACTTAAAGTAGTAATTATAGGACTGATTTTATAATTTGATGGGGTTATATGGTACTTAAAGTAATAATCATAGGACTTATTGTATAATTTGATGGGGTTATATGATACTTAAAGTAATAATTATAGGACTGATGTTATAATTTGATGGGGTTATATGGTACTTAAAGTAATAATTACAGGACTGATTTTATAATTTGATGGGGTTATATGGTACTTAAAGTAATAATTATACGACTGATTTTATAATGTTATGGGGTTATATGATACTTAAAGTAATAAGTATAGGACTAATTTTATAATTTGGTGTGGTTATCTGATACTTAAATTAATAATTATAGGACTGATTTTATAATTTTATGGGGTTATATGGTACTTAAAGTAATAATTATAGGACTGATTTTATAATTTGATGGGGTTATATGGTACTTAACGTAGTAATTATAGGACTGATTTTATAATTTGATGGGAATATATGGCACTTAAAATCATCGAAAACAACAAATTACAGAATAATTATCATTATCAGAAATAAATTTGAATGAGAATACAATACATCCGAATGAGAATAAATATTATTATCAGAATAGATGTTATTATCGAAAATCAGAATAAATATTATTGTCAGAAGAAAAATCAATTATTCTTCACAGATTTTATAATTTGATGGGATTATATGGTACTTAAAGTAGTAATTATAGGACTGATTTTATAATTTGATGGGAATATATGGTACTTAAAGTAGTAATTATAGGACTGATTTTATAATTTGATGGGATTATATGGTACTTAAAGTAATAATTATAGGACTGATTTTATAATTTGATGGGGTTATATGGTACTTAACGTAGTAATTATAGGACTGATTTTATAATTTGATGGGGTTATATGGTACTTAACGTAGTAATTATAGGACTGATTTTATAATTTGATGGGAATATATGGTACTTAAAGTAATAATTATATGATTGATTTTATAATGTTATGGGGTTATATGATACTTAAAGTAATAATTATAAGATTAATTTTATAATTTGATGGGGTTATATGGTACTTAACGTAGTAATTATAGGACTGATTTTATAATTTGATGGGAATATATGGTACTTAAAGTAATAATTATATGATTGATTTTATAATGTTATGGGGTTATATGATACTTAAAGTAATAATTATAAGATTAATTTTATAATTTGATGGGGTTATATGGTACTTAACGTAGTAATTATAGGACTGATTTTATAATTTGATGGGAATATATGGTACTTAAAGTAATAATTATATGATTGATTTTATAATGTTATGGGGTTATATGATACTTAAAGTAATAATTATAGGACTGATTTTATAATTTTATGGGAATAAATGTTACTTAAAATCGTCAGAAACAGAAAATTACAGAATAAATATTATTATCAGAATATATCTGAATGTCATTTCACAATCCATTACACCAGACAAAGTTGAAACGCTAGCTGCCATAACTTTCACTTTCACAATTACTGACACTGCTTTCATTTTCACCATCAGACATGATCTTTCTCAATTGCTGCACACGTGTGTTAATAATTTATTTTGTTCCGTATTCGTTAGCTAATTCTGATCTAATTGTTTCAATTGCGCGTGAAAGTGAGACGAATTGTTCAACTTCTGTATCTTTGACCATAGCCAAGGATTGGAACATAGCTTGTTGAATGAGCTTAATGAACCTATATTCTGCTGGTAGTGTATATCTATCTTCAAAGTTTTGATGTTGTAATGATTAAAAATCGCCAAAAAAGTTTCAGGATTTAGTTCATCAAATGTTTTATATTTTCATGTTTTAATTTTTTAATTGCAGAAATAATATGATTAATATTTTCGCAGTTCCTTATATTAAATTTATAATTATTATCATTATATTTAAAATAAAAAATTATTACATATTATTATATTATACTATATATTATTATTACATTTACAGCATTATCTTAACTATAGTAGCATATTTAAAGCATATTATTACAATCTTAGTTCTAAGGACGGCACAACATATATCAAGCTATTTACAGCATATTATATAAAATTTAGTTTTAAGGATGGCACAACATATATCAAGCTATTTACAGCATTATAATATATAAAATTTTAGTTCTACGGAGACACAACACTCATGTGAATCCCTATATTGCCAAAAGACATTCTAGCAGGTTCAGAGGATACGTATATAACAATAGTTCTAAGGACATCACAACATTAACTTATTTAACTTAATTCTATCGACCGCACAAGATTAACTTAATTCTAAGGACGGCACAATACATACACACGGGGCCTTGTCTACGTTCAACAGATTTATGCACACCCTCCCCCTTAATCAACCCCGGGAGAGTGCAAAAGATCACTCCCACGTCGTGACATGGTGGGAAGGTGTACTTTGTTTCTTGAAGTTCGAGTATGAGGCTTCCACCCCCCTTCATCTGTTTGTATCTAACACAATCGGGAGATACTGAAATATTACTTTTTGTTTATATTTCTTCGAAAATCCTGATCTAGTAATAGTATATGTGACATATTGTACCAGTGCGGGTAAATGTCAAAATGTCTTCCAGCCGCATTAATTGATGTAAATATTATTTCTTCGCCAGTCTCTGTATTTACAGATTTAACCACCCTATTTGCAATTTTTTACAGTTCCCAGTATCTCCAAATTTGCTATTTGGCTCTGTGTAACAGATCGTAAATTATCCAAGGAGTTATCGAGTTTACTGCCATTGATATCATCAATAACAAGACCGTCTTTGACTACTCCATTATAACACTCGTATACAAGTTTATGACAGAAATAATTTTTCTTCTCCCAGCTGAAAATTTTAGATAACTAATATTATTAATAGAACCGACTTTTTTTAAGGTCGACAGTGCCTGATTACACCATCTCGAGATGCCTCATAATTCTTGATGATAGGATGTTTTGTAAAGTAATTTTGCTCAATTTAGTATAATAATATTATTTGTCTAAATAGTTATTTTGAAAATCTGGCGAGATAATCTTCAGCATTTTTTATTACCTTGTCGTTATTGTCGCTGTTATCTTTTTGTCATAATATATTTTCAGTTCTCTGTATTTTTTACCACCACATTGCACCTACAACTGTTTCTCCTCTAACACCAACACCATACTTCAAACACGGTTTTGGTCCATAACTCCCTCTTTGTGCTTACTGTAACTGAAGTCCACATAATTCGTTTACGCAGGCTTTGTGACAGGGAGTTGTAGAACCGATCATTAGAAACCTACATTGTTTGAATCATTGTATATATATATATATATATATATATATATATATATATATATATATATATATATATATATATATATATATATATATATATATATATATATATTATTTTTCAATTATAAAATTATAATATGGAGCTTGAAACATTATCTGCAGTTGAACCTTCTAAATCTAGATTTGATCTTGATAGAAGCACCCTTGACCCACGAAGACGAACTTTAGCTAGCCCAGCAAATAATAAATTAATTAAAATTATTTGTGATGCTTAGGAAGAATTTCGTATAGATGGTGCATCTCATGTGTGTTCAACATTTAGAATCATGCGCAATAACGAAGTTATCGATGCTACAATGAACAACCAACGAGCGGCAACGATTATTAATTATCTCGACAATCAAAGATATTTTTTCAGAGTAAAATGTATTAAGGAGGTATCAGTGACAAACATGACCCTGTTCGATTACACCACGGTGTTGGAGATACTGTAAAATTAAAGAAAAATTCTAAACCAGGAATGATGACTGGTATTGACAAACCGTATTATCAAAGATGGTATCCTGTGACCGCAGTTATTTATGCAAGATATCTGCTGAATGATAAACCCAGCGTTTCTGATATCAAACCAATGAAATTTTCGAAAATAAATTGTGTAGCCCACCGAGTAATGGAACATTTTACAAACGCGATACGTGGAAATAAACTAACAGGTCTGCGACGTGAAAAAGTAAACAAATGGGCTGAATTAGTCAAGGATAAAGGAGCTGCAATAAATGATGTTGCTGAATTAGGAAAGAAATTAAAAATCCCAAAAATATTTAAATAAATAACAGGAGATCTTTTATACTAATCGAAATATAAATCGAAAGGAGCTCCGATAAATATTATTGATCATTATGACCATGCGTGTACATCGGCTATGACAATATTTCCACAAAATCAAACTGTTCAATTTTACCAAGGAGATATATTTAATTTTATTAACGAAATTAGGAAACGAGATCCTGTATCAGTATGGTTATTTCAGATTTCTGAAGAAAATCACAACGAATTAATTAAATCTGATAGAAGTAGAATTATCTGCATCGAAGAAAATAAATTTGATCAGTTTGTAAGACCTAATGATGAGATTTATCGAACAGAATCTCTTCAAGAAGAAAAGAAAACTCTAGCGCATAAATATACCAACGATGATGAAAAGTTGCTCCGTAATTGCTTTACGATTCCATCAATCGCGGCTCATTTTGTTAGAGATAAAAATCTGTGGAGTCCTACGAGGTTTGATTTTCTCGATGATATAATATCGAATTGTGTCAATATGGACACGGCGGATTATGTAATACTAGATACGATTATAAAGATGTTATCTCGGTAGACATAGTTGCATATTATCCCTGAAGTTTTCTTGGAATGGGAGAGTTTTATAAGTCTTTTGAGCATTTTCGACATCCAACACACGAGATTATCGATGACCAGAGTATCGATAAACAGACCATTACCAGATTTTGACCCGACTGGATTCGCTTGTATCGAGTCATTTAAGTTTGCCGAAGATCTTCTTTTGAATTGTTATGTCTGGTTTGGCAAACACTTTTCAGAATAAATGTGGACACCAACAGTATTATTACGGTGTGTGTTTGAATGTAAAAATACTTTTATTGGTAACAGTAAGTGAAGCAATTATATCATATAGTTCGCAGAAACAAGTTTGGTTACCACAACAAAAGAAATATTCTGATGATGAAAATCCTGATATAACCGATTTGGGGAATATAATCGCAAAAGATCTTGACAGAAAACAACTGGTATGTTTACCCAGGGAGGATCATATGATCATAAACGACATTGTACAAGATTTATTATAGATGATGCTGAACTAGGTTTTATAATTACTGATACAATGAAAAGAAACATATTTATAAGTCGAGAAACAGTTCGTTTGCCAAATGGAACTAAATTAGTTGCAATTGTGAGTTATATTGATGGTGAGTCACCGTAGTTTACTCATTGAAGATCTTCAATGCTCAAGTATGTTTCGATAAATTTATTATCAATGATAAACAGATTTCCTGATACCGCGGTTGGAGTAGCTACAGATTCTTTTTGTATCAATAAAAACATACAGGCTTGTTAGAACAATTACATATAGGCACTTATGCACCATGGGGAAAGTGGAGAATAAAGCAAGAAAAGATACTTAGTTATTCTGAATCTGCCAACGTTGAAATCAAAAATATTTACTACAAAGATAATCAAATATCAATATTATCATCATCACCATCGGTATATGATCCTGTAGCTAGACATAAAACAGTTTATGTCAGTGAGCCTTCTTCAAACTCTGTTGATATAATTGTGTTGACCCCTACACATAGACTCGCCAGAGAAGTGAACGAACGAGGAGTTAAATCTCATACTTATCACAGCTTCTTTCGATGGAAGGGATATACACGGACTTCTGAACGAATGGGTGAGATATATATTCCAAGGATTATTATTTGGGATGAAAAATATACAGTGCCGCTAGAAACGCTACAAATATTTCTTGATTGGTTATTGCTGTAATAATGTGCGATGATCATGGTCAACCACTACCTTTTGCTGGATTGTCCTCACACGAATGGTAAAATAAATTTGTTGATTTTTATGAAGAAATAAATGATGTTCATAGAGCACTTGATCCAGAATTAAGAGAGTTTTCGAAATTAATCACACTAATACCAAATACAATTCAGTGTGAAACAATGCGTGAGATAATTTCAGAAACTATTATCAACAAATTTTGGAACTTACGAAGACCAGATGATTGGACAGTTGCAAGTAGAAAGATAGTTCGTGATACACTTCAACAACAATTATTTTTGTTCCATAAAGAAAAAATTTCAAATCTACCGGTAATATTGAGTTATCGACCAGCAGATACGCAACGACAAAAAATTTGAAGCTGATATACTAGGATCGTCAAAGAAACAAAATCTTATGTTTTTATCCTCTTAGTGTTGTTGAGAGCGCGTTAACGCCTGATAGAGTCAGGGACAAAACTCCATGGGCTCCAGGATATGCTATAACGATGCTGTCGCCACAAGGATTAACTATTTCTGATACTAATATTTGGATTATAGATGATCTTATCGAATGGTTACATTTAGTTTATCTCGCCCTGTCTCGAGTCAGAAAAATATCTGAGCTGCGGAGGGTTATCATATACTTTACAGAAAATAATAACCAAGATGTGAATGTTAGCCTTCTTAGGTCAATGAACGGTAAACTTTATGATCTCTCATCGCAAAGCAACCACGATTATATTATTCATTAATCGTACCTGGTGCTGTTAGTAGTGTTCGTTTTAATAATATTTGTAGGAGTGAGTTTTCCAATCTTCAAATGAAAAGAAGATAAATTATGTTTGTGTTTTATTAAATATTTCCAAGTAATTCCAATATCAATTACACATTTTTATCTGTACAAAAGTGTTGGGCTTGGCTGAATTGTATTGAAAAAGTCAATTTCAGAAATATTAATTTTTCTTATCTAATATATGTTTCTTTTCAAAGCACAAATGTATTGAATACTTTGCCGAAATAGGAAATCAATAATTGTCATTGATGAGATATGTAAAGCATAAGCTCTGCAAAACAAATCTTTGGAAACTGTCCCCGACTTAGAGTAGAACATTATTAGAATAAGCCAGTTTAGTTTGGGAGGGTTGAAGTGAGAATTACATTCAATGGAAGGAGTGTAGCCTGAAGTTATCGCATTACCACAGGTTTACTTTGTCATGCAAGTATAAAATGTATATATTTAGAAACGGTTTGTATTCTCTTACGTGAAACTAGAACATGTAGAAAACTAACAACTGACTATAAAATCAACATTAGTATTGTCCCGCTATTTATACCAAATCTATTTTTCTTGTATAAGAAACAAAAAAGCGCATTTTCATTGTGTAATAGGTCTGACATAATTTCAGCATCATGTCGTTGTGCTCCTTATAGAAAATCACTTATACCATCGGGTGTCAATTTGTGTACTGTTTCAGAGGGCACACAATAGATTATGTTGTTGGTGGAGTTCAAACAAAACCTGCTTCCAAAATCTAATACTTTAGCAAACTGTTTGCATGTTGATAGTCAATTATCGATTATACTTGCAAAGCTGTCGAAGCATCTGTATTTCCAATAAAATAAGCTTAACCATTTGCTTTCCATATAACAAGCTACCCTATTAATTATGACTTCCATATGACACTCATCACGTCAAACAATGATTTCCATATGAAAATCTAATCCTATTACCCATGCCTTCCGTATGACGCTCATGACGTCAAACAATGATTCCCATATGAAAAGCTATATAGAATCTATGTTGAGGTTTGGACCGAGACAAGCAAATCCCAGTCCAGGGGTTACTTTATTTATCTTCCCACTATGCTTGCCTCGTGGGGAGACATATAATGTAACCCCGCGACTGGGATTTCTTTGTCTCGGTCCAAACCCCAACGTAGATTATTTTCTCACCCAATATTTTCCTGTAAAGTGAAAAGAACTCTTCACTAGTGTAATATAGTTCATGTGCAAATGTTTACATGCGGTTCATTAATACAAATATGTTAATGAGGGCTGTGGTGTGACCGTTGCATCCAAAGTACACAGTTTTTACGCGTGAGCAAAGAAAAATAACAACATAAGACGTCGCATAGTAATGAGGTATTATCACATTTAATACATGGATGTGATATGAAATTAACAATAAATAATTAATATTTATTACAAGAAACTGTTTCATTTTCATCAGTTCCAATTTTGAAAAGTTATATTGTAAATAATGAAACGATACTGGGTACACAGCTCTACTGTAGTTATACTTAGTACAACATGGAACTAAGAGCAACATGTTGCATTAGATTATTCATGGGTAATTAGTGATCTGTGTCACTATCGTATATAGCTCTCCTTTTCTTTGGAGGAGATGAAACTGTTGTGACATACTTGTGTTGTCCTTAATATTGATTGTAAAATTACCCCCGTGTATAAAAGACCCTCCAAATACGGACCCTAGCGGATAACCATGTGCTAAATTGTCAAGTTCACGGATTCTTTGAAAAAGAGAGTTAGGAGGATATGAAGTGTATAGGTCTATAGTCTATGTGCATGGATCAGTGTTTTCTGTCATAGTTCATTTCACACAGCATTGAGAACTTTATCCTATCTGTAGCACAGTCAATTTTCAGGTCAATGTCATTAAATGTAGCTAACAGTATATAATTTGTTTCACACGAAGTATTTAAAACTAGTTAGATAACATTAGCTACATTTAATAACGCTGACCTGAATATGTACTGAGCTAGGCTTGCATATAGGATAATTTTGACCATGCTGTGTGGAGCAAACTAGCATAATACCAAAAAAGCTGACATCGTATGCGTGTGTGTCTTTGTCTCTCTCGAAATATTTTTGTATGGTGTGTTCTCAAAGATGGTTTGACATTAAGCTACTATGTTTTTGTTACATATTTGTTGTTGTTGTTGTTTGATTTTAGAACAACTACGTCAGGCACAGCAGAAGACAACAAGGGTTTCTTTTTTAAAAAGTATTTCTGAGCATGTGGACACCTTGACTGAGACGGCTAGACTGAGATAAGAAAAGTAAGGTTAGCAAAACAACTAGATTTCTCTATCGCATAGGTGAGAAAACCCTATTACCCATGCAATCCATCTGACGCTCATGACGTCAATGATTGCCATATGGAAAGCTAACCCTATTACCTATGCAATCCATCTGACGCTCATAACGTCGTGTCCTTGCTCCGCAGAAACAAACAAACAAAAATAAAACCTACAAAGTGTACGGAAAAGTCATCTTGAAGAAATTATATTGCTCCATTGCCTTAAAGGCCTTTAATTAACTTAAGTGTGCTCTGAAAAACAGAATCCAATGGTAATGGAATAAACATTAGCAAATACACATTTTGTGTGTTTTTGGCTGTTTATTATAGTCTCCTTTCATATCTTAAACATGGGGATATTTTCAGCTTAACACTCATAATAATCATGGGTGAATATAAGGATTTTTTTCGTTTCCCATGTTTGGTGCAGTATTTGCATGATAATCTTTTCGTTTTAAGTGTCTGTGGTCTGATCATGTCAATATTGGCTAGTGTTAACGGGTGTACGAATATTAGCTTCATGACAATTGTCTTGCACCTGGAACCTCCTATCAGTTGTCTGGCTAAATTTATTCGAAAATCCAACTGGCAATCGTACCTATAAATTGCATTATCTTCTTGAAAGATCATATAATGAATTTGTGTATGAAAATAAGCTATACAATTTTGAGCTGAATCAATTATTGAAAAAAGAACAACTTGATTTATATTATCAAAAGGTAGGCATTCTAATGGTGGAAATTATAGCTTGATATATTATAAAACAATTTATAAATTTTACTGTTTCGTAAGAATTCAGATAATTGCGAGTTGTGTGCTCTAGTTTTAGGTATGGCAACATAATGTTGGAGTTGTATAGTTAAGAGATGTCCGTTGTGTGTATGTGTGTGTGTGTGATATGTACATGTTAGTGGTGCATACTTCATACTGGACAGCATTATAGCATATAATCACTACTACATTTTGTATATGTTTTGTTTGTCTTATAGAAAGTTTTAATGTTTATTATAAGGATGAAAGACAACGAAATATGTATGCATGCACATATGTCTGTATATTTCTTACCCCTGTTATTTCTATTTGTGTCTACTTTGCAATCTACTCTTTGAAATAAACACATTATGTATTATTTATTAATAAATGTGTAAATATATCAACCTTCACCACTGGTTTGATACTGGCGATGATTGTACGTGATGTATTTTGTGAAGTTTGTCATGATATGGGCAACCGGCAGAAAAATCGCTGGTCTCTTCATTTAGGTGAAGGTACTGGATCAATTTTTCAAACTTTCTGCATGGTATTACGTCGTTATCTCCTTGGTTAAAAATAATCTTTCCATTCGACCAAATAAAGCTATAGTCAGGGGACTGCATTATGCAGAATATTGAACATGTATATTTTATCAACATGTTTCAGTCACTATTTTTGACGCTGATCAAATGAGTCGGATTCAATGTCACTAACTTGACAATCTAACACGGATAGCTATAACAAAACTTACCAGATGGCGACCAATAACTTCGAGATACAGCGAGTTTGTTTTCGGGCACGATAGCAACACTTTGATATTATGCAATATATTTTTGTAACGCTCCAGAACGATCGTACATGAAGTGCAGGTAGAATAAGATCTGACAGCATTTAGATGATGGGTGCTTTTCCTTTTATACTAAAGGTTAGAGACGGGTAATTTAAAATTCTTCACCTACAAGCATTCAAAAAAAAAAAAAGAAACGGGTGAAAGTGGCACTGAAATTGCAATAATAATAACCTATATCGTTTGCGGATTTAACAGTACAGCTAGAAAATACAAAAGGTTCATCACTACCACCATCAAAGCTGCTTCCATAGCCACCATCACCACCGACAAGAACAACAACTGCTGCGTTTAGGAGAAAAAGGTCAGGCTAAAACTCAGTCGGAGTCATATTTGCCAGGAATTTATTTCTTCAAATTATTTAATCGAGTGATTATTTTCTCTAAAAATGCAGAGTGCTCATAACAAATAATATTCCTGGACACTTGGATTTATACTGCATTCAAACTTGGAATTATATTACTGTCTTTCAACAAAAGACAACAAAACAATACAGACCGCCACAGGCCCATTAACTTCTTTGACGTTTGACCTAATGTGGAATTCTACTAAAGTTTTTTTTTTCTTCTCAGAATTTTATATTATTAGGACTGTGTCTGTAGTTCAATGGGATTTATTTCGCAATACCGTAAGTTCTTTTTTCATATTCCACTTTGTATTCTAGGGAACTAAATTATTTGTTGAATTTTACAAGGTTTGATGCTTTTCATTTTTTTCTGTTACTTATTTTAAGAGCATAGACTCGTAACACGATAAAGAAGTTAAGACTACATATGACATTAAAGAAGAGGCCTAAGTGGTCATAGAAGTAGTAGTAATAATAATAATAATAATAATAATGAGGACTTTGTATAGCGCCTAATCTTTAGAAGCTCTAAGCGCTTTACAACATTAGACAACACATATAACATAAAATTCTTTTAAAAAAACATATATAATGATATTATTACAAAAAAAAACACACCATGAAATTAAAAAACAAAAAAACATGCTGAAAATATTTAAGGTAGGGAACATTATTAGGTCTTTAAATTTGTTCTTGCAGTCGAAATAAGTGATTTTTTATGAGCACGCTTGAATGGGTTTATATGTGGATTTGTGTCTAAGTTCACTGGGCAATTCATTCCACGTTGCTGGGCCTGGTATGCAAAAGAACGCTGTCATATGACTTCGTTTTCATAGTGGGAATAATAAGTATGCGATTGTCAGAAGAGGAGCGTAAGTATCTTGCTGTTGTGTACACATGGGTGAGGTCAGATAGGTATGCTGGACTGGAGTCCATCAGTGAAACGTAGCACAGAGAACAAAGTACTCAGCATTCTGACCGCTACATTGCAAATCAGCCTGCCATTAATAATGAGTCAATATTATTCTTTTTGGCACTGAAATGTTACTTTCTTCTATCAAACAGGTCAAATTTTGTCATCACTTTGTACAAGCCAGAGTGGTCTACATGTAAAAGATGCTTACCCAGTGATTCCAGGAAAATGTACCACAATTAGAAAATGTGACAATTAGAAATACAAAGTTTCAGCGAAGCTGCTCGAGTTAAATTAATACAATAGCGTCAATACTCATGTTTTCCAAAGTTGTATGGTTACGATCAGCATAATGGACATATCAAACATGATTTGACTTTTTCCATGTTTGTTTTAGAAAACTGAATATGTCCCAAATTTTGTGAAAATTTCATGCAGGCATACACTTTCTAAGAAATCATGAAATTCATTGTTTTTCCAGATCTCATCTAAAAGTGGTTTAAATAGTGGATCAGCATGAAATTTTATATCAAAAGGACAAATATTAAATATGTAAATACCTACTTGGTCTACCTTCGTTTTGTTTAATGTGGCCAAACAATATCTAACCTACCTAACGAATATTTACGCTTGTTCAAAATAATGCACGTATCAAATAAAGATGAGGAATTTAATTTCATTTCAATGCGCATATATATATTGTTGCTGTTCTTGTAAGGTTGAACGCCATTTTTCAGCACAAGACAGTCTATACATGGTGGACAGTAAAAATGGTGGAGGAAGAACCCGGGAAATCCCGGAAAGAACCACCGACCCACGAGAAGCTACTGGCAAGCTTTCTCACATACCCACTTTGGCTAAATCTGAGACTCTATAACCCATGCAGACAGCGGTGAGATGGCAGTGATCCATAACGGAGAGCACTTTAGACCACTCAGGGCCCCCATATATATATATATATATATATATATATATATATATATATATATATATATATATATATATATATATATATATATATATATATAGTAGATAGCACAATATAAGCGAAAATCCGGGACATTCAAAACCAGACACATCAACTCAGTACTGCATGCCGATTTCTCCCTAAGTCGTATTCAAGATTCTAACGTGCGTAACGCTGTTTACATTTCTCCTTAAGTCATATTTAATATTACAATTTGCATAACGCTGTTTTCTCCGGACACAATACCAATGTCTTAGGAACATAATTGCTTAAATATTAAGTGGACAAGATAATTTCGTCCGACTGTAGAAACAAACCATTTAAATATTTGTTTCTATAATTTATTTTATATAAAATTATAATCGTCTTAATTCCAACCTCCTTAACGCCTAAAAATTGCATACAGAATTCCCGGCAGAAACGAAAAGTGTCACAAGTCGAATATCAATCACACAAATTCTTTAAGACGTTATTTCCAAGGATATAATCTCCGTAACGTAACGTAACATCCATGTTAAATTTAACATAGCATAACTCAAAAAATTGTGTAATAAACAAAGGAAATATATCATCATTGTTTATACTTTAAAGAGAATGTCGTCATAGGGAGCCATTTTTATTTTATTTGTTTTTCATCGGTGCTGAAGTTATATCTATAAATTGAAAGCAAAATCCAGTTATCCAGGGATTAATATTTGACATCGTTGAGTATACATTGGATCAGTGTACCGATGACGTGTTTATTCGTGGATACAAGTATTAAATAAAACAATAAAAGTAATGAGGAGTGGTCTAAGATTGATAGCCTGGCTAAACATTATACCAAGGATACAAAGTTGATCTTTTTTAATTTTGAATTAATTCATATAATAATCGTTACTAATACTTTTTTGAAAAGAATTAATCTATTAGACGAAAAATACACTTTCCTTACGAGTGAGAATGAAAGTGTTGAACATTTGTTCATTGTTTGTAATATTATTACTTCAAGGTGTTTGTACCGTTTTAGTAAACGTTTTGAAGTTTGTTGTCTGAAAAATTGTATATTAGTCCAAAAAGAAGTATTTTTTAGGAAGTTAACAAGTGGACATTTTGTGCAATCTCGTTTATTTTGGCTAAATATTATATTTACTCTTGCTGAGTCAATATGTAGAATCCTTCCATTTATGCTTTTAAGCAAGTAGAACGCTTAAGAACACTGAAAACGATATCTCACAAGTTAATAAAATAGAGGAAAATTTCTTCAAAAGTGTGCCTCAATCATGAACATGTAGTTGGTGCAATTCGGTAAACAGGAACCAATATTGCATCTACTACAAACTCTGTCACTTAGACGCTGTATACTTGTGTCAGTCTAATTTCTGTGTGTGAAGAGACTGCATGCTCAAATGCACGTGTGCATGTGTGCGCGCCCGCGAGTGTTTTCTTTTCTTTCTATGTGCACTGTTTATTGTCCCCAGAGTCCTTCAACCCGAAATGTGTGATTGCGAGGTGACCTTGGGATGGTGTTCCTAATAAGTGGTGAACCTATTACTGGGATTTACAAAAACAAAAGAAAAGCATCTGTATAAAAATTTAAACTGGGAAGGAAATGGGTCTGTGAATATGAATAAAGGATTGTTTATTTTAAATTTTCTAATATTCATTGTAACCTTTTTCATGGAATGACTGTCAAATTCTATATAGTGTATTAAAGAAGTTCTTTAAAAGCCTTTCTATAATGGCTATTATATTACATGGCAATTGGCATCATTCATGCATTATTGAAAGGCCTCAATAACAAAAAGCACTCTGCCAATTATGGTTCAAATTTGTCCTTAATCAGGAAACGTTTGATACAGCAATTCTTGATGTTCAACACTTTTCTATTCTGTAATGGTAGCCATATTTGGCGGCTGTTCTGTATGATTTATATGAACCTGGATGCCCTTTATGTAAGAACGTTTTGCCAATTTGGGTTAAATTATGTTCGCCGACTTTTGAGAAGGTAGATCATTTTTTTACTTTGAAGGCAGATTGACATTTGTACCAGTCTGATTGACCTTTGTACGACGTCTGTCAAATAAGGTCAACTTCTGGTCAGCGTTTGTGAGAATAGTAGTGAAGGGGGGCACTTTACGGTCAATGGGAATTAGCATTACAAGACCCCTTGGGCAAGATTACCGTCAAGGGAAAATTAACATGGAGAAAAATCGTGGGTAAGATTACCGTCAAGGGAAATTAACATGGAGAAAGAAAAAATAGTGGGGCACTTTAGCGTCAAAGGAAATTAAACAGGGTGGGCCTTTATAGCGTCAAGGGCTTTCACTAAAGTGGGCCTTTATAGCGTCAAGGGAAATTGAACATGGGATTTTTTTTTTATATTTTTTTTAAAAAAAAATTAAAAAATAAAAAAAGGGTAGGCAATGGAAAGACTATCTCTTTTCGAGAAATATGGCTGGCCCTGAAAAGGGCCTTTGCGTTTATGGTAATGTATTCATAAACATAAATGGCACCGCATTGGTCTTCTTCTTGTCCTTAGGCTGCGTCTTACTGTCGGTCCGTACATCAGCACTCTTTTCAGGCATCCTTGTCTTTCGACGTAGATCCTACGTATCCACAGGCTGGTGTTTGTCCTGTGGACAACGGTCCACTTCGATCGGACATACATGAGCAAGTCTGTCCTAAACATCATGGAAGACACAAGGGTGGATGACTCAACTGTAGTCCACATCTTGAAGCGACGAGAACAGGTGAATCAATGCAGTGAACGGCGCTTATTTATAGGTACAGGAAGGATTGAAACGGATTGAGTTCATTCACCAATCCGAACACGCGTTACAAAATTCAGTCAGCCCGCATCCAATCCGAAGAGAGCAGTCTGTGACGTCTGTTGGTCTATATAGATTCGCTAGCGCTTGTGTGCAGTCAATCTATGCGACAGTGATTCAACATGACGGAAACTCAGAAAACGATCCATTGGGCTGCACCAACAGGGGAGACTGCCCAAGGGAACCCGGACTTACTTTCAGAAGAGGTGAATTGGAATTTTGTGGATTTTCTCTCCTCGCAAGAATTTGTTCCGGAACCTGCGTTACCTTCTTCATTACCGCAAGTGGAGAATTTTAGACAGAGACAGAAAGAAGAATTGGAGAAATTTATACAACGACAAAAGGAAGCGGAACAAGCTTTTCTCCTACAGCAACAGCAAGAAGAAGAGGTAAGAAAAAAACAACAGCAGCAACAGCAAGAAGAAGTAGCAGCAAAGAAACAAGAGGGTGAAAATCAAACGGTCACGGTACTGTTGGACATTTTAGCGGAGTTAAGAAGTCTGAAACAAATGTATCAGACTTCTTTATTACGACCGAAGAGAATACGACCTTCCCGAGCTAAACACGTCAACCCTGTGACTAAGCCTACCGTACCACCCTTAGTGATTTCAACCCAATCATTATCATCATCAACATTACGCAGTCCAGAAGTAGGCCTTGGCCGTGGCAAAGGCTTAAGGCAGTTAAAGTTGATTGCTTAAACTCACCCCTTCACCATAAAGAAAAAAGGCCCTTTTCAGGGCCACCCACATTTCTCGAAAAGAAATACAATTTCAATTTGTCAATAACTCAAAAAAAAAAAAACCCACCCATTTTACCCTTATAGTACGTGTCTGTGTATGAGTGCGTGAGTGTACGTTCTTATTTTAAAATCAAAACTCAAAGACACTTACCTTATATCATTCATTTATTCTTTTATCCATTTTTTACAATCCAATTCACAATACAACACTTTAATAAAAAGTTCATTGACTTCTTCTTTCTCCTTGTTTAGTCTCTCTGTTTTTTAAATTTCTTCACCGTCTTTTCCTCATTTTCTTCCCTTCTTCTTTTCTTCTTCTCCTGTTTCTTTGCCTCTTGTAAATAGAATTGTCTTCTTTCTTCCTCTTCTTCCTCTGAAGAATCCCTCTCTTCTTCCGAAGAATCCCTCTCTTCTTCTGAAGAATCCCTCTTTTCTTCTGACTCCTCTTGTTTCTTTTTTGGGCAATCTGGAGACCAATGTCCTTTTTCTTTACAATAATAACAGGTATCTTGACTTTTGTCTTTTTTAGCCCCTGTTTTTGTTCTTTTTTGACGGTCTGGACACTCTGAAGACCAATGCCCTTTCTTCTGACAGATATAGCAAGTATCTTGACTTTTATCTCTAAAGGAAGGAGAGTAGTCCGTAGGCTGGTCTGAAGAGAATTTTCTAATGACCCCTCGCAAAGCTCTGACGAAACGTTCCATCTGGTTAGTCTCTTCCATCGTTGTGCTCGGCTTGAGAGTGAAATGAATAGTGAAAGGACAAGACACACACCCTTTTATATACGCTGGTCTGCTATGACTATAAAGTAGCTCATGGTGTTTGAACTTGAGTCATTTGACTTTTTGCTTTCAAGATGAAACGATCTAATTCATTCGAGAAGAAAGAAGAAGAAGAAAGTAAGAGGCAGAAACGTGATCTATCGCCTCGTACCAGGGCTGAAATCTTGGCACAAATTCATGCCTGTGAATTTGAAGAGGACATGAGTGAACCAGAATCCCAACCCTCTAAACCAAGTTCACCACCCTCAGTCAACCCTGAAAAGTACTATTCCATTCGAGAGACGGAAAAGCGCTCCTCTAGAAAATTTAGAACCACGGCTTACAAATACACGGTGAAGTTTAAAGATTTCAAGGCTGAAGTGCCGTTAGAGAAAGCAGAAGTGTTCATCACTGGGGTGTGGGATTCTTTGCTCACTGCACTCAAGCGACAATGTCAACCCAAAGAAGACGACCGCTTGAGACTTTCCATACAACACGACGGTTTGAAATCCCCTGTTTGGATCCAGTTTAGCACCCCTGCAGAATTGACTGCTTCCAAAGTCATGGACAAGATTCAACACGTGCAACAATCCAATGACCAGTTTGACATCACCGATGGTAAAGCCACACTGGACATGACCCACGTCTGTCCTCCTCAAGGGACTGGACGCAAAAAGATGTTATTGGTGGACGACCTTCGCAACACCAAAAAGAGTCTCGTCCGAATTCGCAACCCTCATGACCAGATGTGTTTAGCCCGTGCCATCGTGGTGGGACGAACCTATGCCAACAAGAACGACACGGTAGAATGGAAAAGAACCTGGAACACTATTCAACAATCGGACCGAGCCAAACAACGAAGTGAAGCAGAACTCCTGTTGCAACAAGCTGGCCTGTCCAAAGACACACCCTGTGGCATTCCTGAGATGCAAAAATTGCAAGATGTCCTAGCTCCACGATACACCTTGAAAGTGCACCCTCAAGAAGTGCGCGGACCTCTATTGTTTCGAGGGCAAGACTTTAAGGACGGAAAATACATTCATGTCTATTATCACGATGACCATTTCGATACGATTACCACTATCACTGGATTTCTGGGATACAGTTATTACTGTGAGAAATGTGACCATGGTTATAACAATCGAGAGCAACACAAGCATTGTGGATCGAAATGCACAGGATGTTTGGCCTCTTCACCCTGTCTGAGCGAAGAACCAGTGCCTTGTTCAACTTGTCTGCGTACGTTTGTCAGCCCTACCTGTTACCAACAACATCTGAAAACGCAAGGTTCACAGAAGAAATGTGCTTGTCAACTGCTGAGATTGTGCTCTACGTGTGAACAAGTCATACGTACCAATAATACCAAGGCACACGTATGTTCAGGAAAGAAAAAATGTCACATTTGTCACCACATCGTGGACTTGGAACACCAATGTTACGTGCAAAAATACCAACCCCCACCAGAGAAAGAGGACGGTCACAAGAAGAAAGGCAATTTCATCTTTTTCGATTTCGAATGCATGCAAGAAACCGGCATTCACATTCCTAATTTCTGCGTGGCTCATCGAGCGTGCGAGAAGTGCATTAAAGAACCTATCTTCAGTCATTGCCCTCACTGCAGCAAGATTCCCGGAGGGCGTGAAAAAATCTTTCGGGGACCAAACACGTTAGCTGATTTTGCCCAATGGGTCTTAGACCCCATCGACAAGACGTGGAGCCAAGAGGACATCGAACGTTACGGAGATTGTCATCGTCATGCCACGGTGATGGCTCACAATTTCTCCGGATACGATGGACAGTTTCTTTTGAGGTACTATACGGAACAAGGCACCGAGCGTCCTAAAGTGACTTTGAACGGAGCCAAAATCATTTTCATGCAAGTGGGACAAGTGCAGTTTAAAGATTCGATGAGCTATTTGGCCATGCCTTTGAGTCGAATGCCTAAAACGTTTGGAATGACAGAAATGGCTAAAGGGTACTTTCCACACTTTTTCAATACGGAAGCCAATCAACACGCCGTTCTACCTCATTTACCTGAGGCTCACTATTACGACCCCGACAACATGCGTACCGAACAACGAGAAGCTTTTTACGCTTGGTACCAGGCTCACGCCTCGGACCCTTTCGACTTTCAGGAAGAAATGCTAAAGTATTGTCGTTCCGACGTGGACATTTTACGACGTTGCTGTGGAAAATTTCGAGAACTGTTCATGGAACACGGAGGGGTCGATCCTTTGAAAGAAGCTTGCACCATTGCCAAAGCGTGTTCCTTAGTGTATCGACAACGATTCATGCCTGAAAACACCGTGGCTGTCATCAGCCCTCAAACGACCCACTTTGTCAAGCGTCAATACTCGGTCAAAGCCCTACGTTGGTTACATTACTTGTGCGACAAGGAAGACAAGTGGATTCAGCATGCCCGCAACGGAGGGGGTGAAAAGACCATCGGAACGTATTCGGTCGATGGCTGGGACTTAGAAAACCCCAAGATCGTGTACGAGTTTAACGGTTGCTTATTTCACGGATGTCCCATCTGTTACCCTGACCGTGGCACTAAAAATCAGTTTTTGCAACGAACCATGGAAGACTTGTACCAGGACACTTGTCAGCGGCGCCTAAAGTTAGAACAGCAAGGATACCATGTGGTGGAAATGTGGGAACACGAGTACGATCACCGTTTGAAAACCGATCCCGAGTTTAAACGCCTCGTGGAAAGTTACCAGTTCATGGACCCGCTGAACCCGAGGGATAGTTTGTACGGAGGAAGGACCAATGCCACCTGTTTGCTGTACCAAGCCGACGAAGAGAAAGGAGAAGAAATCAAATACTTGGACGTGTGTTCGCTGTATCCCTACGTGTGCAAATATTGTCGCTTTCCTGTAGGGCACCCGCAATTGCTGACGGAACACATCGACCTGAAAAACATTCGACAATACGAAGGTTTGATCAAGTGTAAAGTTTTGCCTCCCACGAACCTATACTATCCCGTCTTACCTCACCATTGTCAAGGCAAACTGATGTTTCCATTGTGCCGTACTTGTGCCGAAACGTGCAACCAAGACCAACCTTGTCAGCATAGCCAGGAAGAACGGGCCTTGACGGGAACCTGGGTCAGCGTAGAATTGTTCAAAGCTCTGGACATGGGATACCAACTGTTAGAAGTGTACGAAATTTGCCACTTTCCCAAGACACAACAATACCGCAAGGGTGATCCCAGTCAGAAAGGCATTTTCGCCGACTACGTGGATGCCTTTTTGAAACTGAAGCAAGAAGCCAGCGGCTATCCGTCCTGGTGTCACACTCCCGAAGACCAAATAAAATTCAAAGAGAAATACTACGAACAAGAAGGCATCACTTTAGACCACATCGAGAAAAACGAAGGCAGGCGATCGTTTGCCAAAGTGATGTTAAATTGCTGTGGGGTAAAATGGCACAACGACCGTGTTTACCCAAGACGGAATATTTGACAGAACCTTCCCGCTACTTCCAGATGATTCACGACAAAACCAAATACATGAAACACGTGGACGTCGTTCGAGAGAATTTGATCTTGGTCAATTACGAAGAAGATCTGGACTTTGTACAAGACGACCCTTTTGGAAATGTCATCATTGCGGCTTACGTGACAGCCCATGCTCGCTTAAAATTGTACGAAGCTTTAGAACTGTTAGGGGAACGCGTCCTGTACTTTGACACGGACAGTTGCATTTACATCCATCACCCGATTCAACATCACCCTAACATCGAAGGAGACCGTTTAGGAGCCTGGACAGACGAGCATCCCGACGACAAGATTCTAAGTTTCGTCAGTGGCGGTCCCAAAAATTACGGCTACGAATACCGGGACAAACAAGGAGAAGTGCACACGACGTGCAAAGTGAAAGGACTGACACTGAATTATCGTACCAGTCGTGTGGTCAACTTTGGGGTATTGAAAGAAGCCTTGCAATCGGGAGAGGATGGAAACTTTAAAGTGACCACCTATCAACCGAACAAGATTGTACGTTTACCCACTCACCACATCGTCAGTCGACCCTTGGAAAAAGTCTATCAAATCGTGTACCAGAAGCGAGTGCGACTGCCCAACCACTTTACTTTGCCGTATGGACATGTTGGTATAAAACATTGGTTGTAAGAGGATAGTTACCCCACCAGAAAGATGACTTCGCCACAGCAAGAATCGAGTGAGAAACCCGATGAGAACTCCAAGTTCAAACCCTACCATTTTCCAGTCTTCTTACCTGACTATTGTGATTGTGCCCGTCGATTGGACACGTTTCAGAAATGGCCTACGGATAGGGAAGGATTACCTTCTTCGCATGTTTTAGCTAGAACAGGATTTGTCTACTTGGGACCTGAGTCAGGATTGGGATACGAGGTACAGTGTTTCGCTTGCGGACTGAAGTTACGAATGGATCTATGTATCTATAAAGATTCAGCTATTCTGGAACATACTCGATGGTCTCCGCACTGCCCTTACCTTTCTATGGCCTTTCCACCCATCACACTACGGTACAATGTTGACGGTACCTTAGAGACGGTACCTTCCGAAACAAGACATAAAAAACGTAAAAAAGGAAAGATGTACAAGCTGGAGACTGCATTGCGACTAGTATAAAAAGGGGACTATGGTCAAGATCGATAGTTCATTGTGACTACCAAGACCGAGCGAACAAGATGAATACTTTGAAAGAGACATCGTTCCAGTTTGGGGATTGTAAAAAAGTTGTATCTTCCTCTAGTGTGACTAATATTGGATGGATAAGACCCATGCATTGCGACGGAAAATGTCCGGAAGGAAACTACGATTGTCCATGTGGTTACCATTGTAATTGCGTAACGGAGTTTGCAGACGAGTGCGATTGTGAGCCTTGCGATGGGACCGATGCTGTACCTTGTGACCTGAGCGATGCCGTAAAGCATCATGGGAACTTTAGTGCCCCTACCCCTATCATGGAAAGTGATGCTGTGCGTTTCAAACCTGTGGGATGCGAAAGCGATGCTGCTCGTCCTCTTGGACATTTTACTGGGTTTCGTTTTAAAGGGGAATGTTCACCTTCACGTCTACCTCCCTACGGATGTCATCCAGCCCTGAGCAAACTCCTACCCATGTCACTCAACCCTCATCGAAACGAACCTGTGAAAGACGAATATTCGTTTCCTGTGCGTTTGTCGGAATACTGCGACTTTGAAAATCGTCTTCAATCGTTCAAAGGAAAATGGCCAAAGTATCTGGGAGGACCGACCCCTGAAGAATTAGCCAGAGCCGGATTTTTCTACTTGGGCGAAGGAGATAAAGTCAAGTGCTTCAGTTGCGGTGTGTCACTTCACCACTGGGAACCGCAAGATTCGGCCTACGTAGAACATGCTCGATCGTCACCGAATTGTCATTACTTACCCTTAGTGGGACCGAGACATTGAAGTAACTTACCATGTCGTTGACGAAGAAACCAGATTGGTTAGGAGTCAAATGTTGGACATCACCGAGACCAGTATTTAAACTTCATTTCAAAAACGATATTGAATCATTACCTAAAGAACTACAAGAGAAGATTTACAAGGAAGTTTTGCAGGGGTTTGCCAGAGTGAAATCTCAGTGGGTCACTGTAGAACTTTTGTGTCGAGAAATTCATAAGAGGAAAGTGAAAAAAGTCAACCAGTGTGTTAGATTTCTTTGGGTCAAGGGTGCATTCCTCCTATTGTATCGCTTTAGACCGTTTACATCAAAAGAGTTCAGTGACATTCTTGGACGTTACCCTGAATGGCAGTGGTCAGAAATTACTCACTATGTGGATTACTTTTGTGAATTGTACGGACTGACCTATTCATGAATACTTTACAAGAGAACATTCGTGCTTTGCCTGTGGAGTTGAGAGAAAGGATTTACCGAGAGCTGGTCAAAATACAAGTGAAACGTAAAGAACAATTGCATCCGTTACGTCACCAGATCTTTAAGCACTGGTACCTGAATGGTATAAGAGAACTGATTCGTCAGAAATTGTTTCAGTGGTCAGACCTTGTTCAATACTTCCAGGCCCCCGATGATCCACGTGTTGATCATTTTGGTTACTTCGAGATTCACCTAGAGCAACGCATTGAGGAAGACGAGGTAAAGGATTACCAACATTTGTTACGTGGAATCTACTTAGCGGAAGAGGAAACTTCTAATCGAAATCTGAAGTTCAGGTTACAGTATGCAAGATTTACATTCCCAACTGGAAAACGAACATCACTGGCTAGAAAGTACGTGTATTGCTTCCGAAAAAAAGAGAATATAAAAACAGGCTGCTATGCCACGACTTATGTCGTATGTAATCCAACAGATTCCGTGGAAGGAACTCAATGACCATATTCAAACCGTGGATCATTACCTTCGATTATTACAAGAACTTTATCCATTCAATTTGGGACGACAAGTGGTGTGTGTCTTAGTGACCTGTTTTCTGGGATTTCGTTTACCAGCCGATTCTTTGTGGACTCTTTACGATCAGTACTTACCACCTCAATGGCCTTAAATGGTCACGAAAAACTCCTTTTGCTCAAAGCCTTGCGATTTCATCTGGATACTTCTCGACCTCAACAGGAAAAAAAGATTCGTCAACTTTTAGCTACCCAAGACGTGTATGACGATGTGTGTGTAGCTTGTGACTTACATCCCCATTGGACAGATGTCCGTGCCTGGAAAGAATGGGGTTTTGAGGCTTGGACCCAAGAAGTGGCCCAGTATGCACGAGAGTTGTTCAAGGAAAAAAGTTACTTTTCAACCCGTGTTAGTGACGGTGCCAGAAGAACCCGTCACCCAGGACAGGACTGTCGTGGACAGACCTGAAAGACCCTTTCGGGAGGACACTTGTGTGACCTTACCCCCTACTATAGAACTGGTTAGAACATTACCCAAAACATGTGGTTGTTGTACAGACACTTGTGTTTATTCCACGTTCATAGTTATCATGTGCCTTTTATCCTTGTACTTAAGCCTTTGGCTTTTATGTATTTTTGTCTTTCGTATTCATGTTTGAAAAAAAACATTCAATAAACGTGTTCTGAAAAAGTATATAAACTCTTGTCTTGTTTGTTTTCGTGTCACAAGTGACATTTCTCACACCATGGCTACCTCTACTGTCTCTGCTCCCTCTTCCTCTACTGTCAAAGTCATCGACGAACACTTAGATCGTGCCAGTTGGGAGGCTTTGTATCTTCGCCATCCCTTTAACATGCTCATTGCTGGACCTAGCGGTTCTGGCAAAACCGAATTCGTCAAACGTTTGATCGAACATAAACATCATTTGATCGATCGGCCCCCTCAACGGATCGTGTGGTGTTACAAAGAGTGGCAATCGGTGTACAGCCTCTTGCGAGAAAGTCAAGGCGATTCCATCGTGTTTGTGGAAGGCATTCCTAAAGAAGACGACGGCATCGTCTCTGACTCCCGTCAAACCCATTTGGTCATTTTTGACGACATGTTAGGAGAAGACGAAGAAGAAATTAAATTGTGGTTCACGCGCAAAGGGCATCACCGTAATGCCAGTGTCGTTTACATCACCCAAAATTTGTTTCAATAAAGTAAAGCCCATCGCACCATCAGTCTCAATGCGCATTACGTGGTCTTGTTTAAAAGCCCTCGAGATAAATCGCAAGTGCAAGTCTTAGCCAAACAGTTAGGAACGCCTTGGCTGACTCAGGCGTACGACGATGCCACCCAAACACCACACGCCTATTTACTCGTCGATTTGAAACCTACGACCCCCGAGGATTTGCGATTTCGTACCCACTTGTTTCACCACTGGTGCCAAGACGGAGGGCCTGTCCTGTACACGTCTCCGTCCTCGACTTCATTTCACTCCCCATCAAAAAATCTATAAAAACCTCAGACCCTTTTTCGTCTGTCTCACACAGTGTGAACATGACGTCCCTTCAGTCGCATCTTCCCGTCAAATTGATTCGTGCCTTGTATGGCATCAGTCGAGAAAAAATCCACAAACACGAGCTCGTGTCTTAGAAGCTAGTCTCAAAGAAGTCTTACGATGGTTCACGGTGACGGCACGTCAAATACTCCAAGGAATCATTCAGATTCCTCATCAAACCAAACGCTTTTTCGATCGAAACAAAGTCGCTTTGGTCCAACTGGCCGATCCCCGCATCGACACTCAAACCAAAAAACAAATCATTTTGAAACCTGGAGGGAGCGGTACTCTAGGAGGAGTCATCATTCGCTCACTCTTAAGATGGGATCCTAATGCCCCCAAACTTCTCCCCAAGAAAAAAGTCCAACGAAGCCCCAAGAAGAAAAAGAAAAAGACCAAGTCCCCAAAGAGGAGAACTTCTCCAGTGGCAGGACCCTCCTCTTACCAGACACCACCCCGGAGAAAGAAAAGAAGCCCCAAGAAAAAGAAAAGTCCACAGAAGAAAACTAGTCGCAAGAGAGGCACTGCGGCCAGGACGCAACGTTACACTCGCAAACCACGACCTGCCACAGCGGTGACTGCGTCTCCGGCAGCCTCACGTTTATCCACTTCTCCGTTGATGTCACCAGGAACTGAAGAGTACTTGGAGACGTTGATCACACCAAGAACTTCTCCGTTGATGACCCCCAAAAGAACTTCCCCAGTGGCAGGACCTTCCAATTTAGCGGCAGTGGCTGCTGCTCACAAAGTACCTTCTCCCAAAATCAAAGTCCATGAAAGATCGGGCATGTTACAAAGTTTACTGGATTTGTCGAAGCAAGAACTGGCTCGATTTAGTCCGCTGCGTACCCCTGCACGACGTGTCATGCCTGTCCTCAAACTGATACGACGTAAAGACAATCAGTGGCGACGCGTTCGAGTATAAAAAAGGCCTGTGACCAAGTAGGGTATCAGTGTTTTTTTGGTGCTCCTAAAGACTCAAAGATGTCACCCTCCAGAAAACCCCAAGGAAAGGAAAGGAAAGGACTGCCACCACGTTTAGCCAAACACGGGGACCTGTTATCTGTCCTGTCCAAAGCTTCTCCACCCCTACGAAAAAGCTCATTCAAACGGCTTCCAAAGAGGTCATCGATACCGTGTGCGAATGTTGTTTGAACGTCTTGAAAGGCACGATCCCTTTGTCCAAACACCAGAAACAATGCTTAAGCAAGCATCGTCACGTTCTTCGCCAAATGGTTCGAAAAAAAATTCCCATTCGTCAAAAAAAGAAGATGTTGGTCCAACGTGGAGGCATTTTGCCTCTCTTGTTAGGCCCCATACTGAAAGGAGTCTTGGGAACCATGTTGGGAGGACTGATGGGAGCAAGATAAAAAGGCCCTCGGAAGTCCCAAGATCTCAGAATCGACCCCTGACAACCCCATGGAAGGACGAAAACTAGCTTTAGTGCCTTACAAACGATGGATGGAATACCATCGGTGGCAAGAACAACGCACCCCGCATTTACCTCCCAATCCCAATTTGAGCGAGATGTCCCAGTTACAACACGAATTACAGTCTTTGATGGATCGCCAAGATTTGTCCGAAACAGAAAAATCGCAAAAGTACGGTCAACTCTTGCAACGACTGCAACTCTTTCACCAGAAAGCTTTAGACGAAACAGCTCTACCCACTTTGAAAGATTTTAAGACCTTGATGAAAAGTCCAGCACCATCACCAGTACCAGTACCAGTGGTTAAGACAGAAAAAGGAGAAGAAGAGGAAGGGTTTCTAACTCCACCAGAAAAAGTACACAAGTTAACAACACCACCTACCTCCAGAATTGGATGGATTAAAAAGATGATGGCCACCCCTTCTTCATCACAAGAGAAAAAGAAAGTGAAGACAGAAGTGAAACAAGAACCGATATCCCCTGCTCAGACATCCTCCTCCTCTTCGACACCTATTGCCGGTCGCACACGCAAAGCCTTGCAATCCAAGAAAATACCCCAAGAGAAAAAGAGTAGCCTCTTCCAAGAGTGGGTGCCTTATTAACACACAAACACAAAAAATGGAAAAAGTCTTAGCCAGCATTTACTACGATCCCTCGCATCCTGCAGGTTACGCAGGAGTTCAAAAATTGTATCGTGCTGCCAAAACTCGACTGAAAAGTCTCCGTTTACCTCAAGTGCAACGATGGTTACAAGAACAAGCTACCTACACTTTACACAAACCCATTCGACGCAAGTTTGCCAGAAGTCGCACCCGAGTGGAAGGCATCGATCATCAATGGCAAGCCGATTTAGCCGATGTCTCTCATTTGGCCACCTACAATCGTGGCTACAAATATTTGTTTTGTGTCATCGACGTCTTTTCCAAATTTGCCTGGGTCGTGCCCTTGACTTCCAAATCGAGCAGCGAGTTAGTGCGAGCCCTACAACGGGTGTTGAAACAAAGCGGTCGTCACCCTCTTCGATGGCAAACGGACAAAGGCACCGAATTTCTGAACCAAGCTTTCCAAAAAGAATTAAAGAAACGTGACATTCATTTTTTTACCACCGAGAATCCCGAAACCAAAGCCAGCATCGTGGAACGTTTTCAACGCACTTTGAAAGAACGCATGTGGAAATATTTTACGCATCAACACACTCTGAAGTACATCGACATCTTACCGCACCTGGTGCAAGCGTACAACCAATCTTACCATCGAAGCATCGGACGTGCCCCGCAAGACGTGACTCTCGACAACGAAGTGCTAGTGTTTGAGCGTCTGTTTGGTACGTCCCCGACGAGGGCTGTCCCCAAGAAAAATGGAGAGTTGACCGTAGGAGATTGGGTGCGCATTGGCAAAACCAAACGCACTTTCGACAAAGGTTACTTACCCAACTGGACGACCGAATTGTTTCGCGTCACTGGACGAGTGCATGGCCGTCATCCTGCCGTCTATAAATTGGAAGACATGAACGGAGAAGTACTCAAAGGAACGTTTTATTTACCCGAGTTACAACGTGTCACCAAAAAATAAGACGACGTGTACGACATCGAAAGCATTCTCGAACGCAGAACCCGTAAAGTGGGCAAACGACGTGTCAAAGAAGTCAAAGTACGTTGGAAAGGATATCCACCCAGTTTCGATTCTTGGATCGACGCTTCGCAAGTCATCGACTATAAAAAGAAGAAGTGACCATCATGCCCTTTCACACAGCAGACGCAGCTACGTCGACCACTCCTTCTTCACCTAGTTCTTCTGTGCAAGATTTACAAAAACAACCCTTGTGGGTGTGGTGTGGAGAACGTGTGCCTAAAACGCAAATCGTCTTTTTCTGCCAAATCTTCGTGGTGTATTGCGTCATCGGGGCAGCCATCGCCAATCTAAGTTTGCAACAAGGAGACAAACAATTGTGGACCATTTTATTGAGCAGTTGCATCGGTTACCTGCTTCCCAATCCCTCCCTGAAATTCTCCACGAACGGGAACCTTGTGTCCAGTGCCAGTGCCAGTCACCACTCCAACCACAGCCAGAACCCCATTTTGGGCGGAGACACGCCTCTGACGTCCACTAACCCCTCGGACAGCCACAGAACTCTGGAATTATGAGTCACGAAAATCAATTTTACTTAACCTTACCCAGTGACAGTTCCATGGAGGTGTTTCCCCACAACACGTTGTGCTGTTACACGGCTAAATTACCTCAGGCCATCCCCTTAGATCACGAAGCCCATTGGGAAGTGGCTTTAGTAGAAATGATTCACCCGACCCAAGTCCTCAATGTCCTTCCCAATCAAAATAAATTTGATGTGGAAGTTCATGACGAGCAAATGCAACAGTGGATGGATACCCATAGCAAATATGACAAGAAAACCCGTACACCAAATCTAAAGTGGACCACCTATCACTTGTTCATTCCCCCAGGCTATTATTTTAGTGGTCAACATTTGGTCAACACCATAGCCACCAGGTTTAATGGTGTGTTTCTGAAAGCTTTGGAAAGTGTCAAAAAAAGTGTCACCCTGGAGTACCACAAAACAGCTCGTCGCTTCCTGATAAAATTTCCTGAGGGGCCCAAAATCATGTCTTTCTTATTTTGTCCTGAATTGTTTGACATGTTGGGCGGAGACATGGAGCTGAGGAAGAAAGTAGAACAAAAAGGACAACCCGAATTACCAGTCATTTACGACAACGATTCTTTTGCCAAGTATTTTCGTACCCCGGTAGAACTGAACCAAGGACTGAATTTGATGTTTGTGTACTCCGATGTGGTGGAATACAACGTGGTGGGACACACCTCCGTGCCGTTACTGCGTGTCATTCCTTTCAAAGTGGATTCTGCCGCGAACGCTGACGAGGAAGGTGGAAACACTTACCACGTCCACCGTGAATTTGTCCATCCTCACTATTTGCCTGTCAGCAAGTCGTATTTGGACACGGTCAACATTAGTATGAAAGGAGATTTGGGACAAAATATTTCATTCACCAAAGGAAAAGTCACGGTGAAACTCCATTTTCGAAAACGGTTTTCTCACGACTCGTAAGTAAGTCATGCATCCAGTGTACCGAGGGGTTGCTCGACAGCGAGGACACGGTTTAGGAGATATGCTGAAATCAGCCTTTCGTTCGGTGGCCCCGGTGTTGAAACCGATGGTGACACGCGGATTGCACGCCTTGAAAGATGCGGCACTGACGCAAGGCAAAGAATTTCTCCAAAATGTCATCATCGACAAACAAAACCCTAAAGAAGCCTTCATGAGGGCAGGCAAAAATGTCTTGCTGCAAACGGGCAAAGACATTTTAGGCCGACGAGACACACCTATAAATGCCCTGCACGCTACCGAGTCAGGCATTCAGCAAGGACAAGGCAGAAAGAGACGACGAAGAAAACACCCTTTCACCAGACTTCAAGCGACAAAGGCCAAGAAAAGAAGAACCGTTCGAGACTTAGACGTTATCGATTATTGAGAAAGAACAGAACAAAAAAATGATGCACCGAGAGTCATACGCCTGTTCTAAGACGGAACTGGATCTGTTTGCCATGCCCCCCACCATGATGACGATGCAAGAATCCCAGTGGGTGGAATTTCACCCCGTCTCCTCATTGACAGCCTCAGCTCCCATCGAGTTTGAAATCAAAGGACAGCCCGAAGATTACATCGATCTGAATAGCAGTTACTTGTACTTGAAAGTCAAAGTTGTCGATGAGGACAATTCAACCCTAGATGGCGATGAGGTAATAGCTCCCGTCAACAATTTCATGCATTCCTTGTTTAGCGGAGTGGACTTGTACTTGAACAACAAACTGGTCAGCATCAGCATGGATACTTACCCTTATCGTGCCTACCTGGAAAATCTCTTGACGTACGGAATAGATGCCAAGAACACTCATCTCAATGCCTGTGTGGTATGGGAAGCTGACGAACCTACCAAGTTTGAAAATTTCGAAACTGATGAAAAGAAAGAAAACAATGACGGATTTGTAGAACGAGGAGACAAAATCAAAAACGGACAAAGTTTAGAACTAATGGATCGTTTGCATTTGGACATGTGGTTGCAAGAGAAATATTTGCTGAACGGGGTGAATGTCCGCCTGAGACTGAATCGTAGCAGTGCCGCTTTCCATTTGATAGGTAATACTGCTTGCAAAACTGTCATCGAGTAAGCCAGGCTCTACGTACGACGCGTAGAAGTGTTACCTAAAGTGTGTAACGACATCAGTCAGACGTTGAGCAGAACGACCGCCAAGTATCCGATCCGACGCGTGGAAGTGAAAACCTTCACCATTCCCAAGGGACAGCGATCCATGATCGAAGATCATCTGTTCCAAGGACAGCTACCCAAACGTTTGATCGTTGGTATCGTCGAAAATGAAGCCTTCAACGGAGCTTTGGCTAAAAATCCTTTCTACTTTCAACACTTTGGCGTGTCCAAAATCGAAGTCAGTCGCGATGGCAAGACCTTGTGTACCCGACCTTTCGAACCTGACTTTGAGAAGAAGAATTACTTGAGATCGTACTTGTCCCTGTACGAAGCCACCGGACAGTTAGGAACCAACACCAGTCACGGCATTACGTACGAGGATTACGCAGGAGGTTATGCTTTGTGGGCTTTCGATTTCACTCCAGACCAAGGCAGCGACGAGGGACATTTCCACCCTATAAAATCCGGCCAAATTCGTGTGGAAATTCAGTTTGCAAACCGAGACCCTGATGTAACGGTGAACGTCATCCTGTATGCCGAATTTGATAATACGATAGAAATCAATAGTTTGAGAGAAGTCATTCTAGATTACTAGAAGCCATGGAAGACTGTTATCCCTCTTTACCTAGTGGAGAAACTTTGGACATGGAATGTAAGGAGACTGTGGAAGAAGAAGAAGTGATCATGATGAAATCGAGATGGCCAGAACAAGAAGCCCATTTAGTCTCCTGTTTTGCCAAACACTTGGTCGACAAAATGACGGAATTGATCAAGAAAAATTGTTATGGATGTCAAAACGATCATCCCAGTCAAATTCAACACGATAAATGCCTAATGTTAAGTCAAGAAGAAAAATTGGACGAGTATCTGGACGATGCTTGGAGTCTCATCTCGAACAAAGACGTGTTGCACCAGTGGTATAAAGACTTGCGTGAACATTCTTGTCCACCATTAACCACTCAAGAGATCCATCGTATCGAAGCTCTCCTGAATCAGAGTGAGGAAACAGAACGAATAACCGTTTATTCGTCAGACATTTTCAAGCAAAAAGTCAGGATCGAATTGACGACTTATTATTACCTGTGAAGAAGAAAAAAACATGGATACCTGGGAACTTTATTACCTTTTGAACCACAGTTCGTATACGGCTTCTTGGAATCCTGTCGTCTGTGCTAAAGATGAACTCCCTCATCGCAAACCTAAAGACCATCTAGCTTACGTGATCAACACGGACGACAGTCATCTCCCAGGAACCCACTGGGTAGCCGTTTACTTTCCTCAAGAAGGCTGTGTGGAATATTTCGATTCGTACGGATTGCCCCCTTTGGAAGACGATATCATCGACTTTATGAGAAGAAATGCTCAGACTACCCGATTCAATAACGTGAAATTACAAGGCACAGATTCCTTGGTGTGTGGACAGTACTGTGTGTATTTTCTGCATCATCGCAGCCTGGGCTATTCCTTAGAACATTTAGTGACTCATTTTGATCCTCGTTCTTCTGCTAGAAACGATGTGAAAGTAGATCGATGGTTCTGTGACCATTATGCTTATCTTTTGTCTCAAGCTAGGAAACGTAGTGTCCATCAATGGCCTAATGATTTCCAACAGTGGAAATCACAATTTCATTCACAACGTTGTCAGCCCTGTTTAAAGTAGATTGTCAATTGAGAAAAAAATCTTTGTGATTTGAAACAATTGTTTGATGTTATATTGTTGGATTATTGTTAAAAATGTTAGAGTTGTTGTTAAGTGTTAAGTGATTTTTGAATAAAAAATGTTGTGTTTTAAAAAAAATGCCTTTGTCTTTTGTTTAGCTATAAGAATGTTGGATTGATGCTCTTTGATTTCTCTCTATCCCTCTCATGACACTCATTGAACGTTGCGGCTCGAAAACCGTGTGGGGGATGTTTTCCTTCACGTCCGCGCTTTAACTTTAAGAACCGGGGGTTGTTTCCAGTCTAACCATCCATTGTCGACTCATCCTCCTACGAAGATGTGCTCCAAACTAGCTAAGCTCAACGAAGCCTACGTGAATTTGCATAGGGTCAGACACAGTCTGATACCGAAGCCAGAAGAAATAGAGAATGTGAGAATGTTAAAAATCACTGAAGACCTGATAGAAGAGCTCTTCAGAGAAGAAATGAACAGGGAAAAAGAAGAATGGACAGAGAAGTACAGACTTCAGAGACAGCAGCAACAGCAGCAACAACAGCAACAGCAGCAGCAACAACCTGAAGCTGACAGAGGCTTTGTCGATTGTCGTATCGACACCAAAGAGTTCTTCTTCTCTTTCCGAAGAAGCAGACCTATCGCCAGAAAGTCAATCCTCAGAGGACATCGCATTCTTAGAAACTGAAAAAGAATACCATAGCAAACAAAAAAAAAAAACAGCCCTTTTCAGGGCTACCCAATACTCTAGAAAAGAAATAACGATCTATTTGCCAATGTGTGTAGGTAGAGTAGTGTGAATATAAACACTAACTCTTTATTGATAGTGAGAGTGTATGTGTTTGTAAGTGCTCACGTACGTTGGTGTGGATAGTAGATTAATATGATGTCTTTTTTTTGGTGTTTGAGGTGTATATTTGGGGTTAGATTGGATTGGTTTTGCGTATGTGGATAGTCTATTGAAGTGATTTATAAAAATTTTAAAATAGTGATGGGTAGCATAAAAAAGTGAGTGTTTCTTTTAGGTCCGCGCGTTGTTGTTTTGGGTTATAATCTAGGTAAGATCAATTTTATGTTATGGGGGATGTTTTCCATCACGTCCGCGCTTTCAGTATAAATTGAAACTCGCTCGGCAGTCTAGCTACCCTTGTTGATTGATCAACACCAAAAATGAACACGAGACTGGAGAAACTGTTGGAACTTCATGTGCATCTGGAATATGCCAGGCGCATATTAAATGAACTGGCCGCGGAAGCCATTGTCGAGGAGGGAAGGATAAGAGAGGAGGAAAGAAGAAACAAAGAAGAGGAGGAGAGAAGATATAAAGAAGAAGAAAAGGAAAGAAGATACAAAGAGGAGGAGAGAAGATACAAAGAAGAGGAGGAGGAAAAGGAGAGAAGAAAAAATTTCAGAATCCCAGAGAGCGAAAATTGGGATTCTGAAGCGACATATCCTGTCTCTGCTCTCTCCCCCCAAAAGGTAAAAAGTAACTGGGGGATAAGATGTGTATGTGGCGCCAGGCCTGGAAGGTGCCACCATTTAACCAGGTGTCCATGAAGTTCCAAACAAAACAGCCCTTTTCAGGGCTAACCAATACTCTAGAAAAGAAATAACGATCGATTTGCCAATGTGTGTAGGTAGAGTAGTGTGAATATAAACACTAACTCTTTATTAATAGTGGAAGTGTATGTGTTTGTGTGTTTGTGTTTGTAAATGTTGAAGTAAGTTTGTGTGTTTGTGTTTGTAAATGCTGAAGTAAGTTTGTGTGAATAGTAGATTATGGGTTTATTTATTGATTATTAGCGTATGGAGAGAGTACAGTTGTGGTTATATTATATGAAATGAGAAAGTAGGGGGATGTTTTCCTTCACGTACGCGCGATGTTAGGTCATGATCTAGGTAAGATCAATTTTATGTTATTAGGGGATGTTTTCCTTCACGTCCGCGCTTTCACTATAAGAACCCACCACGTTCGTCGTTCGAACCATTCTACGGAATAATAAAAACGAAGATGGTGGTTGCAAGTGACTTGTTCAACAATTTGGTACATATATACAACTGGATAATAGATGGTATCTATGTAGTGGAGAGACTGGACAAAGAATGGAAGATAGCAGAGTACCTGGACTACGCTAAATGTCTAAACATAGCAAAAGAAGTGACAGCAGGAATGATTGAAGAGGAGGAAAAAAGATTGAGAGGTATGATAAATCCCACCTATGTCAGAGTGGGAAGCCTAAAGGAAGCACTTGACAATGCAAGCAAAGTCAGGTGCTTTCTTGAAAAAATGTCACATGGGACAGAGTGCTCTTATGTGGAGAGAGGCCAGGAAAGACTGAGGAAAGGAGAGGAGTTGATGAGAAAAGTAATGGAGGTAGAAGTCAAGAAGATTAAAGAGAGATGGTGTAAAGAAAGAAAAGATCAGGAAAACAAAAAGAAACAGGCTGATTTTGAAAGGCTAAATCAAAATTGGATCAAAGTCCAGGAAAAGTTTAGAGCCTTGGGTCATCCAGACTGGATGCCAGAAAAGGAGAAAAAGAAGACAGGAATAGTGACAAAAGTGAGAAGATGGTTGAAGAAGTGGAAGTGTTAGAAGAAACCCAAAGGCCCTTTTCAGGGCCAGCCATATTTCTCGAAAAGAGATAGTCTTTCCATTGCCTACCCTTTTTTTATTTTTTAATTTTTTAAAAAAAAAAATATAAAAAAAATCCCATGTTCAATTTCCCTTGACGCTATAAAGGCCCACTTTAGTGAAAGCCCTTGACGCTATAAAGGCCCACCCTGTTTAATTTCCTTTGACGCTAAAGTGCCCCACGATTTTTTCTTTCTCCATGTTAATTTCCCTTGACGGTAATCTTACCCACGATTTTTCTCCATGTTAATTTTCCCTTGACGGTAATCTTGCCCAAGGGGTCTTGTAATGCTAATTCCCATTGACCGTAAAGTGCCCCCCTTCACTACTGAGAATAAGTCGTTTGAGGTTTTTATAGTTTTAGTAATGGGAACTATTTCTGATGATTGCAATTATTAGTATAAATTCTAAATTAACAGAACACTTTCTGTCAAATATGGTCAAATTCTGTTCAGTGGTTTTAGAGAAAATATTTACTTTTGTTCTGATGCTTACTGCCATGTATAACCAAAATGTGCTCAGCGGTTTTGAGAACGAGATGTTGGAAGGTTTTTAATTATAATTTCTATATGATGGAGCATCGACTTTATTTACACAACATTTTAATCGTGTTGATATCAGGATGTCGTTACCATGCTTCAATGAAATTGGTTCAGTGTGCTTTAGAAGAAGCTGAAAAAAGCAACTGTTGACAGACGACGGATAATGACAATGGCTCACTTTTCCTTAATGCCAGGCGAAAGTAAAAATTGATCTAAGCTTTCACAGTAATTTGTAACTGTTTCTTAGGTCAATAGACTGACGTAAATGTCTCATACTGTATTGCATTTACATTAAAACACGTTATCAATACCACAATGTCCATGAATGGAAAATAACGAACTGATATTGCAGAACATACAATGTAGCATCTTGTACTACCCCATCCACAATGTCCATGAAAGCAAAATAACCAATTCATATTGCAGAACATGCAATGTAGCATCTTGTACTACCCCATCCACAATGTCCATGAAAGCAAAATAACCAATTCATATTGCAAAATACACAGAACTTCATCAATTACTGATAAAATTTGGTGATTTTCAAATTTCGATAAATTGTATTCGCTACATGAACTTTGTTAAACAAATAAAACAATGAGAGTTCTCAAGGTATATATTGATAAAGCAAACTTAAATGCATAATGATTACAACCAGACAGGGCTATAAAGGGCAATACATAGCTACAAAAACTTTTAACTCACAGAATGTATTAACATCACACAGCAGGTAAAAATCTTCAATGTATAAAATTAGTGTTGTTGTTGTGGGTTTAATGCAATTTTCAGCACATGATAGACTATACATGGCGTCGATATATATAGTGGGGGAAGAGTCCAGAAAAATCCCAGAAAGAACCCCCGACCCACGGCAGGCAACTGGCAAGCTTCCCTCACACACCTATTTTGGCCGAGCCTGAGACTCAAATTAACCAATCCATAATCCACTTATTTAGGGGCCATCCATTTAATACGTACGCAAAAAATCTGGCAAAGCCTGACCCCACCCCTCCCTGTACACATGCGTACTTTTTTACATCCCCGCCTGTATACGTACGCTTGACACCCCCCCCCCCAATTCTACAGAACGGCCTATATTTAATCCACGCAGAAACGATCAAGGATTAATATTAACGTGTTTAATAAAAAAGACAGTCCACCGACGTTAAATGTCTGGCTGCATCAAAGGAATAAGCTGCGTCAACAAAGTTTGTCTAGTGCCCGCTAAAATTCAAACGCCGACTGAACCCACTCGAACAGGTTATGTACGAGACAAATTATTATCGAGTTTTCATCCCACGCAACTCCCGTTTCCTGTGCGTACGTATATTATTAGTAGACACGCCCCCCATACGCAAGCGTATGCATTTGGGTTAAACCCCGTCCCCCTTCCATGTGTATGTACTAAATGGACGGCCCCTTACCACAAATTGTCAGAGAATTTTGTTTATATCCCAAGAAATGTGTGAACCATTACATAAAAAGACACTTGGTGTGTCAATTGATATTGAATGTTCGTCTGTTTACCTAGCACGTGCAAGCCTTTTCTAACATAAACAAAAAAGTCAAAGGGTACACTATACTACCCTGAATCAGAATAATGGCATAATACAATTTCTCATCTAGAAATAAAGCAAACTGGCAAATTTCTGAATAGTTTATTACTAAGTTTATCTCCTTATTCAAAACAAACTAGTCCATAACATTGTTTCACCTGTAAGCATATTCCCATATAGGTCATTTCTAAAAATAGCTCAAATTGTAACAATTTCCTCACATATGAGGACTATTTTTGTCCTCTAATTTTCACAGTAATTTAACATAAATTTTACATACTTTTTTCTTTTAGCCATTACATGTTCTGTACTGTTTATGTCTTTAATTATCTTAATAGTTATAATCGTGTCACAACACACCGTTGATCTAAAATGACATTGTAACGTATCTCAATGCCTGTCCATATTTGTACAAACTTGTAGTGCTTAAAATAATGTTATCTTTATCCATGGAATTTACAAATCATCACGTGATGAATTCTCAAGTACATACCATTATTAAACCATCCCTGTCAGGTACATATAGTTAAACAAGTGCCCTTTATTACTACCCTTTATTTGTCGTCAAATTAGCACATTTAGGGCTTGCTTTCACAGCAGTTATTGAAACAAGGTGAATTAATTGCGATTCATTTCTCCTTTTAAATACGATTGTACACAAATCGATCATAATTATTACTCTTCAAACTTTGTACGGCAATCAAGCCTAAGAAAGCACACAAGTTCATTTCAAAATCTGTGCTCTCTGATAATACGAGATCTGGTTACTGAAATGAACGGATTAATAACGAGAACTGTTTACTGACTAGATCTGGTAGGATTCCAGTAAAATGGAACAACTTCAAATCCGCCAAACAACCTAAAATCGTAAATTCAACTTACGCTGTAAAATAAAGTAAAAGTTATGTGAAGTCATATTGCTTGCAATATTACCATATCTTTCAGGTGTTGTTTTGTTTTGTCAAAGTTTGCATATCTGTAGTTATTTAATTTCGTGGATTAACTTCTAAAAATATCCTAAACAAAGAACACAAGAAACCCTATATCAGTGTTCGATTATCACTCCTGTGGACAACATTTTAAATGTCCATCGAATCCAAAGCAGTACACAGTGTTCATGCAATGACATGAGATAAATGCATGGCTATACAGGTCCATCTTTAGGACAATCTCATGGTAATACTCTTCCTTCCACTGTGAAGATAGGTTACCGAAGAAGCATATAGGTTGATGCAGAGTACAAGTCAAATTTGCTAATTTTGTTAATTTTCCATCCTACATCCATATATTTCATCCATATATAAGTCGAATCGGACTATAAGACGAGGCCAGGTCAATACCTTGGCTTCAATTTTTTTACATTATAGTAACTTCCAGTTTCATGCATATTAATAATATCAAAATACGCTATTATATAATACTAGTAATATTGAAAATGCATTACCGATGCTAACATGCTTTTCCAGTTTTTATATATATATATAGAGAGAGAGAGAGAGAGAGAGAGAGAGAGAGAGGGAGAGAGAGAGAGAGAGAATGTGTTCAGGACAATTGAAATCTGCATTGTTCAGTTATCTGACGATTGTGATCTTACTCCTGTACAACGGCACTGTTATATTCCATTATCACTTGATACAGCTCAATAAACAGATCATGCTTGTTTTAATTATGATATCCATTACCAAAAGAGCCACATGGCTGTGCAGTGCTATGTACATGTTAATTAAAGGTCTACAGCTTTAGCTTGCTTATTTCAGCTGAAACCAGTCTGACAGCAAGATTCAACAGATGAGATCAAATCAGTGAGGCCAACAACAGGAAAATGAGGCTATCTATAGGGAAATCAAAACTGCAAAGAAAATTATGAGACAGAAAAACATAAAAGTCACAAAAGAAAAATAAATATAACACTTTTCATAATATTTTACTATATCTATGAATAGCTGTATCAAATTTACACAAATGAACAGTCGTATAATACATATTATTTAACATGTCAATTATAATTAAAGTCCATCCATCTTGTAATTTATTGTATTATCTGTACTAGAACTGTTCCATGCTCTAATCAAGAAAATAATGGTTAAGAGTTCACCTAAGCAACTCAAACAAGAGAATCCCTCAAATTCTTCGTCCTCCGTATCAGAATGAAAAATGGTGGCTATCTCAGGGCTCAGATCATTGAAAACGTTCTCATTATTGTTGGTCTCCATCTCCTCATCATCATCTGGTTTCTCTATCACACTGACAATTACTGCTTTAACAAACCAATTCACAACCCATTCACAACAGCTGATGCAGGCATCCTGTCCCATGCATCTTTAACCCAATGTGTAACCTGGGAACATGTAGCCCACTGCAAACGTCCCATGTTTGTGAAGCTGTGTTCGCCTGCCATCATCCAAATTTCCCACAACTTTCTAAGCTAAGCTTGGAAACAGAGATTAATGGAAACGTCTAATGGTTGCAATATCTTTGTCATACCATCTGGGATGACGCCTAATGTTGTCTTCTTGGTTTCAATCTTTGTCTCAGCACTGATGTAGGCACGACAGAATCCATGATGATGATAGACTTCTTAGTGAGGAAAAATACACCAACTCGATGTGCAAAACATCTATCTAACCACTTCTGCATCATGTTACTGTCCATACATCCTTTAGGATTTACTTCAATCAAATTTTTTTTTTAAAAATCAACACTGGCGTCAACTGCTCGCCATCAGCAGAACATGCCAGAACTACAGCAGTGAAGCTCGACTTCTCATGACTTGTCCTAATAGTAACACCGTCAGTTCCTTTATGCTCAACTTTTCTGTTCATTGGAATGTTACTTGTTAATGGCACTTCATCCATGTTGATCACGTTAGTCATTTCCAAATTGTCAGTCTTAATCATGTTCTTACAGAAATTGTTTAATTTTTCCAGGAAGTCCACAGGTAGTTTCTGTGCCATAGAAGTGCATTGTCTTATACTAAGGTCCCTTATTTGCATGAACCTCAAATACCAGGATGTACTGCCAATGAATTGTTCAATTCCTAATTCAGTTGCGATTCCTTGGCCTTGAGTCTGACTTCAACAGCATTCATTCCACGACATGCAGAGACGCTGTGAGATAAGTTGCATGATTTGTACGGGGTTATTTATATGAATGATTATGACTGAAAGATTGATCAGAACATGCCTAACTGATCAGAACATGCCAGTACTATAGCAATGAAAACAATGTGCATGGCTAACTTCATCATTTACAGCCAGAGAAGAGAATGGACATCATTTCTTGTGGTTCTTAATCCACCTGATATTGAAAACCAATGTAACTAATGCAGATTAATGATAAAGAATAAAGGGGTACCAGCAATACGGTGCCTAGTACTGGTAGCCAAAGCCAACATCAGAGTTTAAACAATTGCGGTAACTGGCCTTGATTGTTGTTGGAAACCAAAGTCCAATTTATCAACTACCAGTATAATCAAAGCGAGACACCGAAATGACCGCTGGTTAAGAATGAATATAAGTGATGTGTTGACATTACAATTTGCTTTAAACTGAACTGCAAAACTAAAACGGATCACTGATTATCTATGAGTAGTCTATCTATTTATCTGAATTTTAAGCTACATTAAGGAAATTCTTAGTGAAGATATGACATTATCATTAATATATAGTAAGCATGCGCTTAATCTATGGTATTTTATTAATATTCATAGAACGCTTGAGTTAATATGGATTACATTCCTTTGTAGTATCAATTATATAAATTATAAAGCTGTCCGAGTAATAGCTCACATGTGTCAAACAATATACTGGAAAATCAAATATCAATGAACCTGTGACTAAATGTGACCAGGAAGAATGAGGTATGGTTAAAAACAAGATGATCTTTTTGAGGAAAAACCAATTAGTACAGTACACTATAGAGTATAGACCACAAGTGTGCTATGCAGCCTGTGAATTGTTTACCGCTAATTGTTTTCTTTTATTTCATGCTTGAGAAATCAGAAAATAAAAGCGAAATGCATATAAAATAATGACAAAACTTATAAAAAATAAAAGCAGTCCTATTAGTTTATAACAATTTATTGCCAATAACTGAACAAGAATTGGTACAATTATGTGACCCGTTTTTGATTATGCTGATTACAGAGTAATTTTAATGACATACCGGGTACTATAATGCATATATAAGTCGATGCAATTTCGTTGATATACTCCATATATAAGCTGATTCAGAGAATAAGATGAAGCTCTGACTTTAATGTCAAAAAGCATTGACTTATAGGCCGGAAAATACAGTAGTAGTTCTCATAACCAGTATCTTTGAATCCAGAAATGACCAGCTTGTCCTCATCTAAGGTGACGTTTTGTGTTGGTGTGATGGGACAGTGCAGGTCAGGGAGTAGATCTTATTCTCCTTGGGTAAACTAAATGCGATCTCCCCATCTCTGCAAAAATACATCCCATGCATCTGATAGCAATGCCCAGTCAATGATGAGTTTATGTTTGGCACTGTACAGACATCACCTGCCATGCTGACAGCTGCAAATCAATATGGAACCATCACACAACCAAACTAAACCTGTGTACAAGGATTCTAATCTTTTTTCAGAACAATTTATGACAAGAAAACGTTCATTTTCTGAAAATTCCATCCAATGAGAGCTCGTCAACACTGTCCTTGGTTTTACTGGTTGCAAGCTGTTCTCCAGCTGGAGAGATTATAAGTTTTAGACTGTCATGGAAGGTCAGAGTGACCTCCCTGGGAATCACATGCCTGTACTTCCCTATTTGCTCTCTGTAGTTGGTTCCTTGTGACTTAATTTGAGATATTGTGAGGAAAACTTTAGTCTCATTTCCCAGTTTGAGAATGCTGGCAACTGGCAGAAGCTCTGGACAGTGGTCAGTAGAGTTTGACACTGCTGATTCACATCCAGTTGATGAAGATTGTAGATTAGTCTACCCTTCTTCTCTGTTTTTGTTTCTACAACAGGAGCAAAGTTGCTGACTTGTTCCAATGCATTCTTGATGATGGAAACAAGTTCACTTATTTGAGTATCTAATCTATTGACATTATTGTTTTGTTTTAATGTATTTCATGACATGTTCCTCTGCTTTTCTTAATACGTTAATACCATTTTGTGGGTCTTCCTCAAGGGCTGTGTTTCAATTGGATTTCAAATCCTTCCACACTTTACAATTTCTGTGATCAGTGATAGAGCAATCAGTATAGCAAATTATTTTATGATCTGTGCAATAATATTCAAAGTATTTGTAGTTGCGAAGAGTAAAGCATTTTTTTTTAATTGCATCATTTTAAGACCCTTTTGGAGAATTGTTATTTAAAGTTCAATATTTTGAACTAAAGGAAGTAAATGTTTTAAAGTCTATCCGCAATTAATGTTATAGCAAGAAACTGCCATGTAAATCTGTAGTTCAGGATCAGAAAGTGATAACCAGACATGCGAGTCCAAAAGTATGAATCAAGCCATTAAATTTGGCACCTCAACAATAAGCATGATTGCTACTGACTGCTCATGGGTGGAGTGGATATAAGTTCATGGGTGGAATGGATATGATCTTGCACAAATTCATTGCATAAGGAATTCAAATAAAACACTGTTAACATTAAAAACAAGGCTTTGTAAAATAACTGATGCCACAATACTGCTTAACCTTAAATGTTACCATCTGGGATTCTGATTTATACACAATAAGTATATACTGATATACAACTAAATAGAACCCAAGATTCGAAAACTGCAATAGAAGTCTTAAAGCACCTTACTGCCATGTAATATCCAATCTTTCTATCTTGAAGGGTTCTTGGTCTATTTATGGTACCAAAGCACTAAAGTCTTGTCATTTGTTTGGAAAACTTAACAGTTGCCATGGTTGTCTGAATCAAATTCAACCACTGGTCTGAAAGTTTTACAACCCAATGTTCCCTTGGATAAGCAAGTCAGGGTGGGAATACACCTATTTTACCAACATCTGTCTAAGTTTAGTGACCATAACTGTCCATTTATCTATCCAGTGCTGCAGAGTGTGTCCATCTACTGTTACCCAAGGGGCACAACTCTGTGCTGGCTGCTCCCACCTAAGAAATAAGAAGATATACATATAAAAATGAAGATGAAAGGTTTTCACCTTTTAGACAGTTATTTATTGTGCATTTTTATACTAATTCATTTGAACTAACATTATTGGACATTATGTCAGACTTAAACTTGCCTATTTCCACTTGAACACAAGTAAATGTTGAACTTGTGAGATGAAGAAACGAAATAGTGCAAGCGCTATGCTCATATGGAATTTAATACTTGTAAGGGAAATGTTAATAAAGTATTCTCTGTCAAGAATGACTGGAAGTAACCTTTTGCCCAATTTGTGAAAGTTACAAGAACAGCTGTGCCTCTTTGGGATTTACTGTTATCATATTGCTATTATAGTTAATACAAACTGTTCTATCTGTGGCAATATATATATATATATATATATATATATATATATATATATATATATATATATATATATATATATATATATATATATATATATATATATATATATATATATGTATGTACAGGTGTTAGAGCAAGCACAGTTTAAGAAAACTATCTCTTATGGATAGGATTCAGCCAGTAATAGCATTCAAAATACATTACCATGCCAACACATCATCCTTGACCTTGATACAATCTGTCAAAGCTTTCCCAGTCTTGTTGATCTTCTGTTGTAATACAGGAAGTAGCTCACTCATCTGCTTCCTGTCATGCTCAGCTACTGCCTCACAAAGCTCTAAAATATTTTAAAACATCCAAATAAAGATGACTTAAAAGTTACATCCTTTAAGGAATCACCTGTTTTAAACAGCCAGCTGTTGATGTCCCATTAATTAAACTAGTGTAGAAATTAACCTCTTTCAAAGCAATCAAACATTTAGCCAAACTAGATCATTTTTAAGTTGTTGGCTTTTTGATATTTTAACTTAAGAAGTCTCTTGGGGATTTTGGCGTGATAAGGCTACCTAGCTTCCTAACACCCACACTTCTGAATCGTGAAAAAAGAAACAAAATTAATTTAAAAACCAGCTGCTTCCACTATTGCAAGTACAAACAGTTTCAGATCTTGAAGTTCATTAGTGACATGTCTTTTCACCCATGAAAAGAAATCCAAAACTACTGTAGGAAAAGAAATTGGGCCTTTATAAATAAAACATGAGATGCTAAAGTTAAACCTGGAATGGTAATTTACCCCTGTGATCAGCATACAAATATGTCATGGTGTACAACTTCCCTGCTTTTTTGTTCTTAGTAGACAAAGACACATTTTTTAAATGTACAAAATACTATGTAAAACACAACATTTTTTAAAAAAAAGTTTAATTCTTGACAAGGGAGGTGATGTCTCATCTCACAAATGGAGTGATTAATTGGTGGTATTTTCTGGTCCATGCTGACAACCTCTCACCTGCAATAGTGCTAGCAATGTCTTTCTCCTTATCCGAAGGATGGAATCTCTGCACTGCACTTTTCTCCAGATCCAGTCTGTACAGGATGTTGTCAATGTCAGACCTGGTCCTCAGTATCCAGGGTAATAACTGTTCTGCTGCCTAAAAACAATTACAAATAGCACTAACAGTATGTAGACACATCACATTCAGGTATTCACTTCCTTTTAGAGACAAATCAATATGTGGGTTAGTGATGTTGTAACCAGTGGTTTGAGCGCTGCATCACAATCAGTGGGATACAAGCTGGAATCATGTCAAAACCCATTTGGAAAAACTTTTGTCTTGTGCATCACTGGGCAAGCTATTCACTCCCATAGCCTCCATGCTAAATATTCTTTAAAATGCCTATGTGCCATGAAATAAAGTTAGTTAATATATCTATCTGAACAAGACAAACATGGCAGTAGTCCAGATTCCCTCACAATTCAACTGTAATAACTCTATCTTGAACAGGGTAATTTAAAACTGGAATAGTATGAAAACACCCAAATAAGAGGCCCAAGTGGACTTGATATTGCTCACCTACATGGCTGATATATGCCAGCTCATGAATGCAAATTCAAACATGTATTGAAACTGTAGAGGGAAAGAAAAGCTTGGAACACACAGCTGCTACATAGTCTATTAATGTTTGTGTGATTTATCTACTTTCCTGGCCAATCTATATAAGATAAATTTTTGGGCATAAAAAGAATGTGTCATTTATATAACCTTCATTATCCCATGGGTCTCTCCCAGCCCCTGGAGACTTGGTGCCTAATACACAACTTAGAATCTGTTCATAGCCTTACCGTTCAAGTATATACACTTATTTGGTGTTACAAGTCGATTAATCTGGGCATTCTTCAGGGATTCCTAAATCTATCCTTAGCCCCATAGGGCCATGTCCCTGAAGTCACAATTTGGAAACCATGGAGATCCATACCCAAGGGTGCTACAATGGTACAGTGGTTAAGGCACTCTGCATGGATCCCAAAGGTTGCAAGTTAAAGTCCCACCATCCTATCAGCCTGAATTCACCGCCAGATTTGTCAGGACTGTTTCTTCAGGTCATGGGTTTCTTCATTTTCACTCATTAAATTTTAAAGTGTTTCTGGAGAAAGCCATATTGGGTTAGTATATAGTTTCTCAATAAAAGCCAAAAAATTCAAAATATACATATAAAATATTTTGTGAATAATGGCAATAAATATAAGAAATTTCTTTAAATAATGCACAATACACATATATGATATCTTTTGTTCACTTTAATATAGCAACTCTAGTAACTGTTAAGCTCTATATAACAAAACAAAACTTTGTTCCACATATAAAAGAATTACAACTATGATGAAGTTTTGAGTGTTTATTCTTTGTAAATAAATTTTAGATCCTTAAATACATATGTTCAGATTGATAAGAAATAACCAAGTAAACTAAATTAACCATGGATACTATTGCCCCAATATTTTTAAATAGTTGCTGCATATCATTATCAGTCCCTGAGCATTGAGAAATATGTAGCCGGTCTATGCCCGTAATGTCTATGTTTATAGCTGGGACTTGCCAGGTGAAAAATAGACATGAGTAACTGGTGCAAAAAGAAAGAAAGGTTTACAACTGCATCTTTATGGGCCTTTCAAAGGTTGACAATTGCATCTTTATGGTCCTTTCAAAGATTGACAATTGCATCTTTATGGTCCTTTCAAAGGTTGACAATCGCATCTTTATGGTCCTTTCAAAAGGCTGACAATTGCACCTTTATGGGCCTTTCAAAGGTTGACAATTGCATCTTTATGGGCCTTTAAAAAGTTAACAATTGCATCTTTATGGGCCTTTCAAAGGTTGATAATTGCACCTTTATGGGCCTTTCAAAGGTTGACAATTGCATCTTTATGGGCCTTTCAAAGGTTGACAATTGCATCTTTATGGGTCTTTCAAAGGTTGACAATTGCATCTTTATGGGTCTTTCAAAGGTTGACAATTGCATCTTTATGGGCCTTTCAAAGGCTGACAATTGCATCTTTATGGGCCTTTCAGAGGTTGACAATTGCACCTTTATGGGCCTTTAAAAGGTTGACAATTGCATCTTTATGGGCCTTTAAAAGGTTGACAATTGCATCTTTATGGGCCTTTCAAAAGTTGACAATTGCATCTTTATAGGTCTTTCAAAGGCTGACAATTGCATCTTTATGGTCCTTTCAAAGGTTGACAATTGCATCTTTATGGGCCTTTCAAAGGTTGACAACTGCATCTTTATGGGCCTTTCAAAGGTTGACAATTGCAACTTTATGGGCCTTTCAAAGGTTGGTAATTGCATCTTTATGGGCCTTTCAAAGGTTGACAATTGCATCTTTATGGATCTTTCAAAGGCTGACAATTGCATCTTTATGGACCTTTCAAAGGAATGAATAAGCAGATGGTGGTGGTTGCCTTTCTTGACTAAGGTCAACAGATGTGGAAAGATGAAGGATCAAAGATGGCTCAGAGGGCAAAAATAGACAGAAGCAAGAAAACCTCACTGATCAATTTTGGATGGTCAAGAATTCTCTAGATATAGCTGGAAATGATGCTGGCACTCAAGGACACTGCCCTTCACAAGGAGAAGACTGAAACAACAGGAGGGCTCCCCCATGAGTGAAGGGTGTAATGCCTAAGCAACTGAAAACATCTGCATGGAACTGCGAAAAGGGCCTGGGAGTATATCTTTGTTGGGACACAGGTATCTCCAGATTCACTATGTGTATCACCTATGGTCTGAGGCCAGTATGTGGCATCTGGGACTGGAGTACTGTCATAGCTGGTGCTGACTTGTGACAGGTCACTGACCAGTAATAGAATTATCCAATTCATGTCCACTATACTATTCTGGGATCAGTACTAGGTTTTGTCAGCCGCCTCCTACTTTGAGTGTGACAAATGTGTCCGTGAGGAATCCAAAGTGAGGAGTTGATCAAAACTGGAAGTCCACCCTTACTGGGATTCAGTTATCTCTAGACTTTCATTTCATCATCCTCCATTATTCTAGTCTAGTACCAGACATCTGGGACTGGGTCACTGTCATACAGTGTTGCATTGAAGTGCAGTGGGAATTCAGGACTGAACCACTGCTGATGGAGCTATTTTTGGTGATGAACCCACTCACTGTAGCTACGTGAAGGCATAATGGATCTGGTGCCAGTAGGCATGGGAATGATTTCTTGGAAGGCTATGACTCTGGGGAAAAAGCCAGGGCTGGTATTTCTATTGGCAGATGCCTGGGTACGATCTTAATCAAGAAGTTGTGACTTGTAAAACTGGAGTGGTGATCACTATTCCTGGCCCCAGAAGTCAAAGCTGTCTGGCACAGCTATGCTTGTAGAATTGAGCTTGTACAGGGCCAGTTACAGTGTGAAGCTGATCAGTAAGATCACTGTAGCCAGTCCTGCCTTTGCTGATGATCAGTGTATCTGGCCAGTTCAGGGATGGTTATGTCCTGGGATGAAGTCTGGTACTGACTGTCCATGATAGATCAAAATAGCCAGTTCTGGGAAGATTCATTTCTGGTCTAGTTGGGCCTCCTTATTTCATTTACACTGTGCCATGAGATCAATGAACATCTGGTTTCCATGACTCAGCTATCTACAGAATTAGCAGTGGAAGTGATACAAATGGCATGTGAGTTTCTACTCAATCTACACCGTTTCACTTACTCAAGAACGATGCTTGGCATATGTGGTTGTATATACATCTTTCCATCTTTGCATATAAATGTCATATTTACATCCTGAATTGCACCCCATACAGTAAATGCAAGTGGGGTGAATATCCTCTTCCATCCAGAAATAACTGCTATCACTACACTTAATCCTGTCCATGTATCTGTTATCTGTAGTCACTGAGAGCAAAGAAAGATATATACATGTAAGACTCAGTCAAGTGCCTGCATAAACTACATGTGAGTGGGATGCTAACACCAATGTAATAGTTCAGAAAAGTTAAAAAAATTGCAGTAACTCCCAAACTGTTGAGCAACAAAGTATAACTAAAGGGCTTGTTAATGGCAATACTAACAAAATCAGGTCATATACTGAACTGGTTTAAAAGTACTAATAACCAACATGCAAGAAATTATAATGATTATAATAATGAGACAATAAATGACTAAGTTAACAAGCAAATCTGATGAAATTTTTTCTCTCACCTACCATGGTAATGACCGAAAAGATTATAATAATGAAATCTGACTGACATTTAAAACTGAGCTATAAAGGTTTTAGGCAGACATGGAAAGTAAGTAGTTTAATGCCCTATCCTATTGTAAAGTGTAGGCAGACATGGAAAGTAAGTAGTTTAATGCCCTTTCCTATTGTAAAGTGTAGGCAGAAATGGAAAGTAAGTAGTTTAATGCCCTTTCCTATTGTAAAGTGTAGGCAGACATGGAAAGCAAGTAGTTTAATGCCCTTTCCTATTGTAAAGTGTAGGCAGACATGGAAAGTAAGTAGTTTCAATGCCCTTTCTTATTGTAAAGTGTAGACAGACATGGAAAGTAAGTAGTTTAATGCCCTTTCCTATTGTAAAGTGTAGGCAGACATGGAAAGTAAGTAGTTTAATGCCCTTTCCTATTGTAAAGTGTAGACAGACATGGAAAGTAAGTAGTTTCAATGCCCTTTCTTATTGTAAAGTGTAGGCAGACATGGAAAGTAAGTAGTTTAATGCCCTTTCCTATTGTAAAGTGTAGGCAGACATGGAAAGTAAGTAGTTTAATGCCCTTTCCTATTGTAAAGTGTAGGTAGAAATGGAAAGTAAGTAGTTTAATGCCCTTTCCTATTGTAAAGTGTAGGCAGACATGGAAAGCAAGTAGTTTAATGCCCTTTCCTATTGTAAAGTGTAGGCAGAAATGGAAAGTAAGTAGTTTAATGCCCTTTCCTATTGTAAAGTGTAGGCAGAAATGGAAAGTAAGTAGTTTAATGCCCTTTCCTATTGTAAAGTGTAGGCAGACATGGAAAGCAAGTAGTTTCAATGCCCTTTCCTATTGTAAAGTGAAGGCAGACATGGAAAGTAAGTAGTTTCAATGCCCTTTCCTATTGTAAAGTGTAGGCAGACATGGAAAGTAAGTAGTTTCAATGCCCTTTCTTATTGTAAAGTGTAGGCAGACATGGAAAGTAAGTAGTTTCAATGCCCTTTCCTATTGTAAAGTGTAGGCAGACATGGAAAGTAAGTAGTTTCAATGCCCTTTCCTATTGTAAAGTGTAGGCAGACATGGAAAGTAAGTAGTTTAATGCCCTTTCCTATTGTAAAGTGTAGGCAGACATGGAAAGTAAGTAGTTTCAATGCCCTTTCCTATTGTAAAGTGTAGACAGACATGGAAAGTAAGTAGTTTCAATGCCCTTTCCTATTGTAAAGTGTAGGCAGACATGGAAAGTAAGTAGTTTCAATGCCCTTTCCTATTGTAAAGTGTAGGCAGACATGGAAAGTAAGTAGTTTCAATGCCCTTTCCTATTGTAAAGTGTAGGCAGACATGGAAAGTAAGTAGTTTCAATGTCCTTTCCTACTGTAAAGTGTAGGCAGACATGGAAAGTAAGTAGTTTCAATGCCCTTTCCTACTGTAAAGTGTAGGCAGACATGGAAAGTAAGTAGTTTCAATGCCCTTTCCTATTGTAAAGTGTAGGCAGACATGGAAAGTAAGTAGTTTCAATGCCCTTTCTTATTGTAAAGTGTAGGCAGACATGGAAAGTAAGTAGTTTCAATGCCCTTTCCTACTGTAAAGTGTAGGCAGACATGGAAAGTAAGTAGTTTCAATGCCCTTTCTTATTGTAAAGTGTAGACAGACATGGAAAGTAAGTAGTTTCAATGCCCTTTCTTATTGTAAAGTGTAGACAGACATGGAAAGTAAGTAGTTTCAATGCCCTTTCCTATTGTAAAGTGTAGACAGACATGGAAAGTAAGTAGTTTCAATGCCCTTTCTTATTGTAAAGTGTAGACAGACATGGAAAGTAAGTAGTTTCAATGCCCTTTCTTATTGTAAAGTGTAGACAGACATGGAAAGTAAGTAGTTTCAATGCCCTTTCCTATTGTAAAGTGTAGGCAGACATGGAAAGTAAGTAGTTTCAATGCCCTTTCTTATTGTAAAGTGTAGACAGACATGGAAAGTAAGTAGTTTCAATGCCCTTTCCTATTGTAAAGTGTAGACAGACATGGAAAGTAAGTAGTTTCAATGCCCTTTCCTACTGTAAAGTGTAGACAGACATGGAAAGTAAGTAGTTTCAATGCCCTTTCCTATTGTAAAGTGTAGGCAGACATGGAAAGTAAGTAGTTTCAATGCCCTTTCCTACTGTAAAGTGTAGGCAGACATGGAAAGTAAGTAGTTTCAATTTTTCAATGCCCTTTCCTATTGTAAAGTGTAGACAGACATGGAAAGTAAGTAGTTTCAATGCCCTTTCCTATTGTAAAGTGTAGGCAGACATGGAAAGTAAGTAGTTTCAATGCCCTTTCCTATTGTAAGGTGTAGACAGACATGGAAAGTAAGTAGTTTCAATGCCCTTTCCTACTGTAAAGTGTAGGCAGACATGGAAAGTAAGTAGTTTCAATGCCCTTTCCTATTGTAAAGTGTAGACAGACATGGAAAGTAAGTAGTTTCAATGCCCTTTCCTACTGTAAAGTGTAGACAGACATGGAAAGTAAGTAGTTTCAATGCCCTTTCCTACTGTAAAGTGTAGGCAGACATGGAAAGTAAGTAGTTTCAATGCCCTTTCTTATTGTAAAGTGTAGGCAGACATGGAAAGTAAGTAGTTTAATGCCCTTTCCTATTGTAAAGTGTAGACAGACATGGAAAGTAAGTAGTTTAATGCCCTTTCCTATTGTAAAGTGTAGACAGACATGGAAAGTAAGTAGTTTCAATGCCCTTTCTTATTGTAAAGTGTAGACAGACATGGAAAGTAAGTAGTTTCAATGCCCTTTCCTATTGTAAAGTGTAGGCAGACATGGAAAGCAAGTAGTTTAATGCCCTTTCTTACTGTAAAGTGTAGGCAGACATGGAAAGTAAGTAGTTTCAATGCCCTTTCCTATTGTAAAGTGTAGGCAGACATGGAAAGCAAGTAGTTTAATGCCCTTTCTTACTGTAAAGTGTAGGCAGACATGGAAAGTAAGTAGTTTCAATGCCCTTTCCTATTGTAAAGTGTAGACAGACATGGAAAGTAAGTAGTTTCAATGCCCTTTCCTATTGTAAAGTGTAGACAGACATGGAAAGTAAGTAGTTTCAATGCCCTTTCTTATTGTAAAGTGTAGGCAGACATGGAAAGTAAGTAGTTTCAATGCCCTTTCCTACTGTAAAGTGTAGGCAGACATGGAAAGTAGTTTCAATGCCCTTTCTTATTGTAAAGTGTAGACAGACATGGAAAGTAAGTAGTTTCAATGCCCTTTCCTATTGTAAAGTGTAGACAGACACGGAAAGTAAGTAGTTTCAATGCCCTTTCTTATTGTAAAGTGTAGGCAGACATGGAAAGTAAGTAGTTTAATGCCCTTTCTTATTGTAAAGTGTAGACAGACATGGAAAGTAAGTAGTTTCAATGCCCTTTCTTATTGTAAAGTGTAGACAGACATGGAAAGTAAGTAGTTTAATGCCCTTTCTTATTGTAAAGTGTAGACAGACATGGAAAGTAAGTAGTTTCAATGCCCTTTCCTATTGTAAAGTGTAGACAGACATGGAAAGTAAGTAGTTTCAATGCCCTTTCTTATTGTAAAGTGTAGGCAGACATGGAAAGTAAGTAGTTTCAATGCCCTTTCCTATTGTAAAGTGTAGGCAGACATGGAAAGTAAGTAGTTTAATGCCCTTTCTTATTGTAACGTGTAGGCAGACATGGAAAGCATGTAGTTTCAATGCCCTTTCCTACTATAAACTCATAGCCGCCAACCTTCCAGGCTCACAATTAATGAAAATAAGGATAAAAGGTCATGAATTTGGACATGAATTAGTGAAAAATACGAAACCAAAAATACCATGATAATAACTCCATCCAATGTGACTGTCAATACTACACTATATCAAGATCGCAATATAAAACTAAAACACTACATATATGCAGAAATATTTATTTATCAAGACATGATACTGTGGCAGACTTGAACTTCCTCAACCGCTTGATCGTAAATTTGTTTTCTAAACAGTTCAGACTTCTTGCCTGCTGGTTGATGTTGGTGACTAAAATTGCTGACAAATTTTCTGCAGCTAAGGAGGCCCTAAAGTCTGTCTTATTTTTCCTCACTAGAGAAAATACTCTTCCGCTGTCACTGTTGCTGTGAGTAATGCACAGGAGCTGCATCACTTTTGGTTCTTCAACAAGAAAATTTGGAAGTGATTTTCGAGTCCGGGAACATTTGTCGGAACAAATGTTTAGCATGGTCTCCAACTGATAAAGATAGATTGTGTTCGACAAGAAAACTCACAAATAATGCTTCAGCGTTGGTAGCTTGCAGGTCTTCCGCCGATGGCTTAAAATATTCCAGAGCTGAAATCTGCGAATTCTTAATTTTCCCAACTTCTACGTGTTTTTTGCAACCGATGTGCTTCCTCACATCGTCTCTGCGATGGCACACTGAGTGCAAAAAGCATGATGAATATCAATGTTTAATGGCAGAATGCGCCACCAATTTTTGATATATTCCTAATTAAACTTCTTCACTTTTTGAGCAATACATTTCTTTTTCCTTGGTGGTGTAGACATTTTCAAGATCTTACATGCGATGCTGAACAGTAACTCAAATCAGTGTTGGTGACGCATGCGCAGAGAAAAATTCCGGTTAGGCCCCAGTTTCTCTTAAAAGCATTTGTAAAACTACTCATATAAATACAGATTAAAATAGGCTAAAATGCTTGCTACCGGGCCAACTGTACTAATTGGCTGTAGATATACTAATATCGCGACCAGCAGTACCGGACCATTTCGGCAACTGTGAATATCACGACAAGCGCTTAGCAGGAAATCGGTTATTTTATTAAAGATTTAAAATAATTGAGAATTGGAGAATTCGTGAAATTGTGGCTTGCGGCGTGAATCCATGAAAAAATCGTGAAATTCACGTCAAATTCGTGAGGGTTGGCAGCTATGTAAAGTGTAGGCAGACATGCAAAGCAAGTAGTTTCAATGCCCTTTCCTATTGTAAAGTGTAGGCAGACATGGAAAGCAAGTAGTTTCAATGCCCTTTCTTACTGTAAAGTGTAGGCAGACATGGAAAGCAAGTAGTTTCAATGCCCTTTCCTACTGTAAAGTGTAGGCAGACATGGAAAGCAAATAGTTTCAATGCCCTTTCTTACTGTAAAGTGTAGGCAGACATGGAAAGCAAGTAGTTTCAATGCCCTTTCCTATTGTAAAGTGTAGGCAGACATGGAAAGTAAGTAGTTTCAATGCCCTTTCCTATTGTAAAGTGTAGGCAGACATGGAAAGCAAATAGTTTCAATGCCCTATCTTACTGTAAAGTGTAGGCAGACATGGAAAGTATGTAGTTTCAATGTCCTTTCTTACTGTAAAGTGTAGGCAGACATGGAAAGCAAGTAATTTAATGCCCTTTCTTATTGTAAAGTGTAGGCAGACATGGAAAGCAAGTAGTTTCAATGCCCTTTCCTACTGTAAAGCATAGGCAGACATGGAAAGTAAGTAGTTTAATGCCCTTTTCTATTGTAAAGTGTAGGCAGACATGGAAAGCAAGTAGTTTCAATGCCCTTTCTTACAGTAAAGTGTAGGCAGACATGGAAAGCAGGTAGTTTCAATGCCCTTTCCTATTGTAAAGTGTAGGCAGACATGGAAAGTAAGTAGTTTCAATGTCCTTTCCTATTGTAAAGTGTAGGCAGACATGGAAAATAAGTAGTTTCAATGCCCTTTCTTACTGTAAAGTGTAGGAAGACATGGAAAGCAAGTAGTTTCAATGCCCTTTCCTATTGTAAAGTGTAGGCAGACATGGAAAATAAGTAGTTTCAATGCCCTTTCTTACTGTAAAGTGTAGGAAGACATGGAAAGCAAGTAGTTTAATGCCCATACTTATTGTCACGTGTAGGCAGACATGGAAAGCAAGTAGTTTAATGCCCTTTCCTATTGTAAAGTGTAGGCAGACATGGAAAGCAAGTAGGTTAATGCCCTTTCCTATTGTAAAGTGTAGGCAGACATGGAAAGTAAGTAGTTTCAATGCCCTTTCTTATTGTAAAGTGTAGGCAGACATGGAAAGGAAGTAGTTTCAATGCCCTTTCTTACTGTAAAGCATAGGCAGACATGGAAAGTAAGTAGTTTAATGCCCTTTCCTATTGTAAAGTGTAGACAGATATGGAAAGCAAGTAGTTTCAATGCCCTTTCTTACTGTAAAGTGTAGGAACACATGGAAAGCAAGTAGTTTAATGCCCATACTTATTGTAATGTGTAGGCACACATGGAAAGCAAGTAGTTTAATGCCCTTTCCTATTGTAAAGTGTAGGCAGACATGGAAAGTAAGTAGTTTAATGCCCTTTCCTATTGTAAAGTGTAGGCAGACATGCAAAGCAAGTAGTTTCAATGCCCTTTCCTATTGTAAAGTGTAAGCAGACATGGAAAGCAAGTAGTTTAATGCCCTTTCCTATTGTAAAGTGTAGGCAGACATGGAAAGCAAGTAGTTTCAATGTCCTTTCCTATTGTAAAGTGTAGGCAGACATGGAAAGTAAGTAGTTTCAATGCCCTTTCCTAGTGTAAAGTGTAGGCAGACATGGAAGGCAAGTAGTTTCAATGCCCTTTCCTATTGTAAAGTGTAGGAAGACATGGAAAGTAAGTAGTTTCAATGTCCTTTCCTATTGTAAAGTGTAGGCAGACATGGAAAGTAAGTAGTTTCAATGCCCTTTCCTATTGTAAAGTGTAGGCAGACATGGAAAGCAAGTAGTTTAATGCCCTTTCTTATTGTAAAGTGTAGGCAGACATGGAAAGTAAGTAGTTTAATGCCCTTTCCTATTGTAAAGTGTAGGCAGACATGGAAAGCAAGTAGTTTAATGCCCTTTCCTATTGTAAAGTGTAGGCAGACATGGAAAGTAAGTAGTTTCAATGCCCTTTCCTATTGTAAAGTGTAAGCAGACATGGAAAGCAAGTAGTTTAATGCCCTTTCCTATTGTAAAGTGTAGGCAGACATGGAAAGCAAGTAGTTTAATGCCCTTTCCTATTGTAAAGTGTAGGCAGACATGGAAAGTAAGTAGTTTAATGCCCTTTCCTATTGTAAAGTGTAGGCAGAAATGGAAAGCAAGTAGTTTCAATGCCCTTTCTTACTGTAAAGTGTAGGCAGACATGGAAAGCAAGTAGTTTAATGCCCTTTCCTATTGTAAAGTGTAGGCAGACATGGAAAGTAAGTAGTTTCAATGCCCTTTCCTATTGTAAAGTGTAGACAGACATGGAAAGTAAGTAGTTTCAATGCCCTTTCTTATTGTAAAGTGTAGGCAGACATGGAAAGTAAGTAGTTTCAAAGCCCTTTCCTATTGTAAAGTGTAGGCAGACATGGAAAGTAAGTAGTTTAATGCCCTTTCCTATTGTAAAGTGTAGGCAGACATGGAAAGTAAGTAGTTTCAATGCCCTTTCCTATTGTAAAGTGTAGACAGACATGGAAAGTAAGTAGTTTCAATGCCCTTTCTTATTGTAAAGTGTAGGCAGACATGGAAAGCAAGTAGTTTCAATGCCCTTTCCTACTGTAAAGTGTAGGCAGACATGGAAAGCAAATAGTTTCAATGCCCTATCTTACTGTAAAGTGTAGGCAGACATGGAAAGTAAGTAGTTTCAATGTCCTTTCCTAGTGTAAAGTGTAGGCAGACATGGAAAGCAAGTAGTTTCAATGCCCTCTCCTATTGGAAAGTGTAGGCAGACATGGAAAGTAAGTAGTTTCAATGCCCTTTCCTATTGTAAAGTGTAGACAGACATGGAAAGTAAGTAGTTTCAATGCCCTTTCCTATTGCAAAGTGTAGACAGACATGGAAAGTAAGTAGTTTCAATGCCCTTTCTTATTGTAAAGTGTAGGCAGACATGGAAAGTAAGTAGTTTCAATGCCCTTTCTTATTGTAAAGTGTAGGCAGACATGGAAAGCAAGTAATTTAATGCCCTTTCTTATTGTAAAGTGTAGGCAGACATGGAAAGCAAGTAGTTTCAATGCCCTTTCCTACTGTAAAGCATAGGCAGACATGGAAAGTAAGTAGTTTAATGCCCTTTTCTATTGTAAAGTGTAGGCAGACATGGAAAGTAAGTAGTTTCAATGCCCTTTCTTACAGTAAAGTGTAGGCAGACATGGAAAGCAAGTAGTTTCAATGCCCTTTCCTATTGTAAAGTGTAGGCAGACATGGAAAGTAAGTAGTTTCAATGTCCTTTCCTATTGTAAAGTGTAGGCAGACATGGAAAATAAGTAGTTCAATGCCCTTTCTTACTGTAAAGTGTAGGAAGACATGGAAAGCAAGTAGTTTAATGCCCATACTTATTGTCACGTGTAGGCAGACATGGAAAGCAAGCAGTTTAATGCCCTTTCCTATTGTAAAGTGTAAGCAGACATGGAAAGCAAGTAGTTTAATGCCCTTTCTTATTGTAAAGTGTAGGCAGACATGGAAAGTAAGTAGTTTCAATGCCCTTTCCTATTGTAAAGTGTAAGCAGACATGGAAAGCAAGTAGTTTAATGCCCTTTCCTATTGTAAAGTGTAGGCAGACATGGAAAGCAAGTAGTTTCAATGTCCTTTCCTATTGTAAAGTGTAGGCAGACATGGAAAGTAAGTAGTTTCAATGCCCTTTCCTATTGTAAAGTGTAGGCAGACATGGAAAGCAAGTAGTTTCAATGCCCTTTCCTATTGTAAAGTGTAGGCAGACATGGAAAGTAAGTAGTTTCAATGTCCTTTCCTATTGTAAAGTGTAGGCAGACATGGAAAGTAAGTAGTTTCAATGCCCTTTCCTATTGTAAAGTGTAGGCAGACATGGAAAGCAAGTAGTTTAATGCCCTTTCTTATTGTAAAGTGTAGGCAGACATGGAAAGTAAGTAGTTTAATGCCCTTTCCTATTGTAAAGTGTAGGCAGACATGGAAAGCAAGTAGTTTAATGCCCTTTCCTATTGTAAAGTGTAGGCAGACATGGAAAGTAAGTAGTTTAATGCCCTTTCCTATTGTAAAGTGTAGGCAGACATGGAAAGTAAGTAGTTTCAATGCCCTTTCCTATTGTAAAGTGTAAGCAGACATGGAAAGCAAGTAGTTTAATGCCCTTTTCTATTGTAAAGTGTAGGCAGACATGGAAAGCAAGTAGTTTAATGCCCTTTCCTATTGTAAAGTGTAGGCAGACATGGAAAGTAAGTAGTTTAATGCCCTTTCTTACTGTAAAGTGTAGGCAGACATGGAAAGCAAGTAGTTTAATGCCCTTTCCTATTGTAAAGTGTAGGCAGACATGGAAAGTAAGTAGTTTAATGCCCTTTCTTACTGGAAAGTGTAGACAGACATGGAAAGTAAGTAGTTTCAATGCCCTTTTCTATTGTAAAGTGTAGGCAGACATGGAAAGTAAGTAGTTTCAAAGCCCTTTCCTATTGTAAAGTGTAGGCAGACATGGAAAGTAAGTAGTTTAATGCCCTTTCCTATTGTAAAGTGTAGGCAGACATGGAAAGTAAGTAGTTTCAATGCCCTTTCCTATTGTAAAGTGTAGGGAGACATGGAAAGTAAGTAGTTTCAATGCCCTTTCCTATTGTAAAGTGTAGGCAGACATGGAAAGCAAGTAGTTTCAATGCCCTTTCCTATTGTAAAGTGTAGGCAGACATGGAAAGCAAGTAGTTTAATGCCCTTTCTTATTGTAAAGTGTAGGCAGACATGGAAAGCAAGTAGTTTCAATGCCCTTTCCTATTGTAAAGTGTAGGCAGACATGGAAAGCAAGTAGTTTAATGCCCTTTCTTACTGTAAAGTGTAGGCAGACATGGAAAGTAAGTAGTTTCAATGCCCTTTCCTATTGTAAAGTGTAGACAGACATGGAAAGTAAGTAGTTTCAATGCCCTTTCCTATTGTAAAGTGTAGACAGACATGGAAAGTAAGTAGTTTCAATGCCCTTTCTTATTGTAAAGTGTAGGCAGACATGGAAAGTAAGTAGTTTCAATGCCCTTTCCTACTGTAAAGTGTAGGCAGACATGGAAAGTAAGTAATTTCAATGCCCTTTCTTATTGTAAAGTGTAGACAGACATGGAAAGTAAGTAGTTTCAATGCCCTTTCCTATTGTAAAGTGTAGACAGACACGGAAAGTAAGTAGTTTCAATGCCCTTTCTTATTGTAAAGTGTAGGCAGACATGGAAAGTAAGTAGTTTAATGCCCTTTCTTATTGTAAAGTGTAGACAGACATGGAAAGTAAGTAGTTTCAATGCCCTTTCTTATTGTAAAGTGTAGACAGACATGGAAAGTAAGTAGTTTAATGCCCTTTCTTATTGTAAAGTGTAGACAGACATGGAAAGTAAGTAGTTTCAATGCCCTTTCCTATTGTAAAGTGTAGACAGACATGGAAAGTAAGTAGTTTCAATGCCCTTTCTTATTGTAAAGTGTAGGCAGACATGGAAAGTAAGTAGTTTCAATGCCCTTTCCTATTGTAAAGTGTAGGCAGACATGGAAAGTAAGTAGTTTCAATGCCCTTTCTTATTGTAACGTGTAGGCAGACATGGAAAGCATGTAGTTTCAATGCCCTTTCCTACTATAAACTCATAGCCGCCAACCTTCCAGGCTCACAATTAATGAAAATAAGGATAAAAGGTCATGAATTTGGACATGAATTAGTGAAAAATACGAAACCAAAAATACCATGATAATAACTCCATCCAATGTGACTGTCAATACTACATTATATCAAGATCGCAATATAAAACTAAAACACTACATATATGCAGAAATATTTATTTATCAAGACATGATACTGTGGCAGACTTGAACTTCCTCAACCGCTTGATCGTAAATTTGTTTTCTAAACAGTTCAGACTTCTTGCCTGCTGGTTGATGTTGGTGACTAAAATTGCTGACAAATTTTCTGCAGCTAAGGAGGCCCTAAAATCTGTCTTATTTTTCCTCACTAGAGAAAATACTCTTCCGCTGTCACTATTACTGTGAGTAATGCACAGGAGCTGCATCACTTTTGGTTCTTCAACAAGAAAATTTGGAAGTGATTTTCGAGTCCGGGAACATTTGTCGGAACAAATGTTTAGCATGGTCTCCAACTGATAAAGATAGATTGTGTTCGACAAGAAAACTCACAAATAATGCTTCAGCGTTGGTAGCTTGCAGGTCTTCCGCCTATGGCTTAAAATATTCCAGAGCTGAAATCTGCGAATTCTTAATTTTCCCAACTTCTACGTGTTTTTTGCAACCGATGTGCTTCCTCACATCGTCTCTGCGATGGCACACTGAGTGCAAAAAGCATGATGAATATCAATGTTTAATGGCAGAATGCACCACCAATTTTTGATATATTCCTAATTAAACTTCTTCACTTTTTGAGCAATACATTTCTTTTTCCTTGGTGGTGTAGACATTTTCAAGATCTTACATGCGATGCTGAACGGTAACTCAAATCAGTGTTGGTGACGCATGCGCAGAGAAAAATTCCGGTTAGGCCCCAGTTTCTCTTAAAAGCATTTGTAAAACTACTCATATAAATACAGATTAAAATAGGCTAAAATGCTTGCTACCGGGCCAACTGTACTAATTGGCTGTAGATCTACTAATATCGCGACCAGCAGTACCGGACCATTTCGGCAACTGTGAATATCACGACAAGCGCTTAGCAGGAAATCGGTTATTTTATTAAAGATTTAAAATAATTGAGAATTGGAGAATTCGTGAAATTTTGGCTTGCGGCGTGAATCCATGAAAAAATCGTGAAATTCACGTCAAATTCGTGAGGGTTGGCAGCTATGTAAAGTGTAGGCAGACATGCAAAGCAAGTAGTTTCAATGCCCTTTCCTATTGTAAAGTGTAGGCAGACATGGAAAGCAAGTAGTTTCAATGCCCTTTCTTACTGTAAAGTGTAGGCAGACATGGAAAGCAAGTAGTTTCAATGCCCTTTCCTACTGTAAAGTGTAGGCAGACATGGAAAGCAAATAGTTTCAATGCCCTTTCTTACTGTAAAGTGTAGGCAGACATGGAAAGCAAGTAGTTTCAATGCCCTTTCCTATTGTAAAGTGTAGGCAGACATGGAAAGTAAGTAGTTTCAATGCCCTTTCCTATTGTAAAGTGTAGGCAGACATGGAAAGCAAATAGTTTCAATGCCCTATCTTACTGTAAAGTGTAGGCAGACATGGAAAGTAAGTAGTTTCAATGCCCTTTCCTATTGTAAAGTGTAGGTAGACATGGAAAGTAAGTAGTTTAATGCCCTTTCTTACTGTAAAGTGTAGGCAGACATGGAAAGTAAGTAGTTTCAATGCCCTTTCCTATTGTAAAGTGTAGACAGACATGGAAAGTAAGTAGTTTCAATGCCCTTTCCTATTGTAAAGTGTAGACAGACATGGAAAGTAAGTAGTTTCAATGCCCTTTCTTATTGTAAAGTGTAGGCAGACATGGAAAGTAAGTAGTTTCAATGCCCTTTCTTATTGTAAAGTGTAGGCAGACATGGAAAGCAAGTAATTTAATGCCCTTTCTTATTGTAAAGTGTAGGCAGACATGGAAAGCAAGTAGTTTCAATGCCCTTTCCTACTGTAAAGCATAGGCAGACATGGAAAGTAAGTAGTTTAATGCCCTTTTCTATTGTAAAGTGTAGGCAGACATGGAAAGTAAGTAGTTTCAATGCCCTTTCTTACAGTAAAGTGTAGGCAGACATGGAAAGCAAGTAGTTTCAATGCCCTTTCCTATTGTAAAGTGTAGGCAGACATGGAAAGTAAGTAGTTTCAATGTCCTTTCCTATTGTAAAGTGTAGGCAGACATGGAAAATAAGTAGTTCAATGCCCTTTCTTACTGTAAAGTGTAGGAAGACATGGAAAGCAAGTAGTTTAATGCCCATACTTATTGTCACGTGTAGGCAGACATGGAAAGCAAGCAGTTTAATGCCCTTTCCTATTGTAAAGTGTAAGCAGACATGGAAAGCAAGTAGTTTAATGCCCTTTCCTATTGTAAAGTGTAGGCAGACATGGAAAGTAAGTAGTTTCAATGCCCTTTCTTATTGTAAAGTGTAGGCAGACATGGAAAGCAAGTAGTTTCAATGCCCTTTCTTACTGTAAAGCATAGGCAGACATGGAAAGTAAGTAGTTTAATGCCCTTTCCTATTGTAAAGTGTAGACAGATATGGAAAGCAAGTAGTTTCAATGCCCTTTCTTACTGTAAAGTGTAGGAACACATGGAAAGCAAGTAGTTTAATGCCCATACTCATTGTAATGTGTAGGCAGACATGGAAAGCAAGTAGTTTAATGCCCTTTCCTATTGTAAAGTGTAGGCAGACATGGAAAGTAAGTAGTTTCAATGCCCTTTCCTATTGTAAAGTGTAGACAGACATGGAAAGTAAGTAGTTTCAATGCCCTTTCCTATTGTAAAGTGTAGGCAGACATGGAAAGTAAGTAGTTTCAAAGCCCTTTCCTATTGTAAAGTGTAGGCAGACATGGAAAGTAAGTAGTTTAATGCCCTTTCCTATTGTAAAGTGTAGACAGACATGGAAAGTAAGTAGTTTCAATGCCCTTTCTTATTGTAAAGTGTAGGCAGACATGGAAAGCAAGTAGTTTCAATGCCCTTTCCTACTGTAAAGTGTAGGCAGACATGGAAAGCAAATAGTTTCAATGCCCTATCTTACTGTAAAGTGTAGGCAGACATGGAAAGTAAGTAGTTTCAATGTCCTTTCCTAGTGTAAAGTGTAGGCAGACATGGAAAGCAAGTAGTTTCAATGCCCTCTCCTATTGGAAAGTGTAGGCAGACATGGAAAGTAAGTAGTTTCAATGCCCTTTCCTATTGTAAAGTGTAGACAGACATGGAAAGTAAGTAGTTTCAATGCCCTTTCCTATTGTAAAGTGTAGACAGACATGGAAAGTAAGTAGTTTCAATGCCCTTTCTTATTGTAAAGTGTAGGCAGACATGGAAAGTAAGTAGTTTCAATGCCCTTTCTTATTGTAAAGTGTAGGCAGACATGGAAAGCAAGTAATTTAATGCCCTTTCTTATTGTAAAATGTAGGCAGACATGGAAAGCAAGTAGTTTCAATGCCCTTTCCTACTGTAAAGCATAGGCAGACATGGAAAGTAAGTAGTTTAATGCCCTTTTCTATTGTAAAGTGTAGGCAGACATGGAAAGTAAGTAGTTTCAATGCCCTTTCTTACAGTAAAGTGTAGGCAGACATGGAAAGTAAGTAGTTTCAATGCCCTTTCCTATTGTAAAGTGTAGGCAGACATGGAAAGTAAGTAGTTTCAATGTCCTTTCCTATTGTAAAGTGTAGGCAGACATGGAAAATAAGTAGTTCAATGCCCTTTCTTACTGTAAAGTGTAGGAAGACATGGAAAGCAAGTAGTTTAATGCCCATACTTATTGTCACGTGTAGGCAGACATGGAAAGCAAGCAGTTTAATGCCCTTTCCTATTGTAAAGTGTAAGCAGACATGGAAAGCAAGTAGTTTAATGCCCTTTCTTATTGTAAAGTGTAGGCAGACATGGAAAGTAAGTAGTTTCAATGCCCTTTCCTATTGTAAAGTGTAAGCAGACATGGAAAGCAAGTAGTTTAATGCCCTTTCCTACTGTAAAGTGTAGGCAGACATGGAAAGCAAGTAGTTTCAATGTCCTTTCCTATTGTAAAGTGTAGGCAGACATGGAAAGTAAGTAGTTTCAATGCCCTTTCCTAGTGTAAAGTGTAGGCAGACATGGAAAGCAAGTAGTTTCAATGCCCTTTCCTATTGTAAAGTGTAGGCAGACATGGAAAGTAAGTAGTTTCAATGTCCTTTCCTATTGTAAAGTGTAGGCAGACATGGAAAGTAAGTAGTTTCAATGCCCTTTCCTATTGTAAAGTGTAGGCAGACATGGAAAGCAAGTAGTTTAATGCCCTTTCTTATTGTAAAGTGTAGGCAGACATGGAAAGTAAGTAGTTTAATGCCCTTTCCTATTGTAAAGTGTAGGCAGACATGGAAAGCAAGTAGTTTAATGCCCTTTCCTATTGTAAAGTGTAGGCAGACATGGAAAGTAAGTAGTTTAATGCCCTTTCCTATTGTAAAGTGTAGGCAGACATGGAAAGTAAGTAGTTTCAATGCCCTTTCCTATTGTAAAGTATAAGCAGACATGGAAAGCAAGTAGTTTAATGCCCTTTCCTATTGTAAAGTGTAGGCAGACATGGAAAGCAAGTAGTTTAATGCCCTTTCCTATTGTAAAGTGTAGGCAGACATGGAAAGTAAGTAGTTTAATGCCCTTTCTTACTGTAAAGTGTAGGCAGACATGGAAAGCAAGTAGTTTAATGCCCTTTCCTATTGTAAAGTGTAGGCAGACATGGAAAGTAAGTAGTTTAATGCCCTTTCTTACTGGAAAGTGTAGACAGACATGGAAAGTAAGTAGTTTCAATGCCCTTTTCTATTGTAAAGTGTAGGCAGACATGGAAAGTAAGTAGTTTCAAAGCCCTTTCCTATTGTAAAGTGTAGGCAGACATGGAAAGTAAGTAGTTTAATGCCCTTTCCTATTGTAAAGTGTAGGCAGACATGGAAAGTAAGTAGTTTCAATGCCCTTTCCTATTGTAAAGTGTAGGGAGACATGGAAAGTAAGTAGTTTCAATGCCCTTTCCTATTGTAAAGTGTAGGCAGACATGGAAAGCAAGTAGTTTCAATGCCCTTTCCTATTGTAAAGTGTAGGCAGACATGGAAAGCAAGTAGTTTAATGCCCTTTCTTATTGTAAAGTGTAGGCAGACATGGAAAGCAAGTAGTTTCAATGCCCTTTCCTATTGTAAAGTGTAGGCAGACATGGAAAGCAAGTAGTTTAATGCCCTTTCTTACTGTAAAGTGTAGGCAGACATGGAAAGTAAGTAGTTTCAATGCCCTTTCCTATTGTAAAGTGTAGACAGACATGGAAAGTAAGTAGTTTCAATGCCCTTTCCTATTGTAAAGTGTAGACAGACATGGAAAGTAAGTAGTTTCAATGCCCTTTCTTATTGTAAAGTGTAGGCAGACATGGAAAGTAAGTAGTTTCAATGCCCTTTCCTACTGTAAAGTGTAGGCAGACATGGAAAGTAAGTAATTTCAATGCCCTTTCTTATTGTAAAGTGTAGACAGACATGGAAAGTAAGTAGTTTCAATGCCCTTTCCTATTGTAAAGTGTAGACAGACACGGAAAGTAAGTAGTTTCAATGCCCTTTCTTATTGTAAAGTGTAGGCAGACATGGAAAGTAAGTAGTTTAATGCCCTTTCTTATTGTAAAGTGTAGACAGACATGGAAAGTAAGTAGTTTCAATGCCCTTTCTTATTGTAAAGTGTAGACAGACATGGAAAGTAAGTAGTTTAATGCCCTTTCTTATTGTAAAGTGTAGACAGACATGGAAAGTAAGTAGTTTCAATGCCCTTTCCTATTGTAAAGTGTAGACAGACATGGAAAGTAAGTAGTTTCAATGCCCTTTCTTATTGTAAAGTGTAGGCAGACATGGAAAGTAAGTAGTTTCAATGCCCTTTCCTATTGTAAAGTGTAGGCAGACATGGAAAGTAAGTAGTTTAATGCCCTTTCTTATTGTAACGTGTAGGCAGACATGGAAAGCATGTAGTTTCAATGCCCTTTCCTACTATAAACTCATAGCCGCCAACCTTCCAGGCTCACAATTAATGAAAATAAGGATAAAAGGTCATGAATTTGGACATGAATTAGTGAAAAATACGAAACCAAAAATACCATGATAATAACTCCATCCAATGTGACTGTCAATACTACATTATATCAAGATCGCAATATAAAACTAAAACACTACATATATGCAGAAATATTTATTTATCAAGACATGATACTGTGGCAGACTTGAACTTCCTCAACCGCTTGATCGTAAATTTGTTTTCTAAACAGTTCAGACTTCTTGCCTGCTGGTTGATGTTGGTGACTAAAATTGCTGACAAATTTTCTGCAGCTAAGGAGGCCCTAAAATCTGTCTTATTTTTCCTCACTAGAGAAAATACTCTTCCGCTGTCACTATTACTGTGAGTAATGCACAGGAGCTGCATCACTTTTGGTTCTTCAACAAGAAAATTTGGAAGTGATTTTCGAGTCCGGGAACATTTGTCGGAACAAATGTTTAGCATGGTCTCCAACTGATAAAGATAGATTGTGTTCGACAAGAAAACTCACAAATAATGCTTCAGCGTTGGTAGCTTGCAGGTCTTCCGCCGATGGCTTAAAATATTCCAGAGCTGAAATCTGCGAATTCTTAATTTTCCCAACTTCTACGTGTTTTTTGCAACCGATGTGCTTCCTCACATCGTCTCTGCGATGGCACACTGAGTGCAAAAAGCATGATGAATATCAATGTTTAATGGCAGAATGCGCCACCAATTTTTGATATATTCCTAATTAAACTTCTTCACTTTTTGAGCAATACATTTCTTTTTCCTTGGTGGTGTAGACATTTTCAAGATCTTACATGCGATGCTGAACGGTAACTCAAATCAGTGTTGGTGACGCATGCGCAGAGAAAAATTCCGGTTAGGCCCCAGTTTCTCTTAAAAGCATTTGTAAAACTACTCATATAAATACAGATTAAAATAGGCTAAAATGCTTGCTACCGGGCCAACTGTACTAATTGGCTGTAGATCTACTAATATCGCGACCAGCAGTACCGGACCATTTCGGCAACTGTGAATATCACGACAAGCGCTTAGCAGGAAATCGGTTATTTTATTAAAGATTTAAAATAATTGAGAATTGGAGAATTCGTGAAATTTTGGCTTGCGGCGTGAATCCATGAAAAAATCGTGAAATTCACGTCAAATTCGTGAGGGTTGGCAGCTATGTAAAGTGTAGGCAGACATGCAAAGCAAGTAGTTTCAATGCCCTTTCCTATTGTAAAGTGTAGGCAGACATGGAAAGCAAGTAGTTTCAATGCCCTTTCTTACTGTAAAGTGTAGGCAGACATGGAAAGCAAGTAGTTTCAATGCCCTTTCCTACTGTAAAGTGTAGGCAGACATGGAAAGCAAATAGTTTCAATGCCCTTTCTTACTGTAAAGTGTAGGCAGACATGGAAAGCAAGTAGTTTCAATGCCCTTTCCTATTGTAAAGTGTAGGCAGACATGGAAAGTAAGTAGTTTCAATGCCCTTTCCTATTGTAAAGTGTAGGCAGACATGGAAAGCAAATAGTTTCAATGCCCTATCTTACTGTAAAGTGTAGGCAGACATGGAAAGTAAGTAGTTTCAATGCCCTTTCCTATTGTAAAGTGTAGGTAGACATGGAAAGTAAGTAGTTTAATGCCCTTTCTTACTGTAAAGTGTAGGCAGACATGGAAAGTAAGTAGTTTCAATGCCCTTTCCTATTGTAAAGTGTAGACAGACATGGAAAGTAAGTAGTTTCAATGCCCTTTCCTATTGTAAAGTGTAGACAGACATGGAAAGTAAGTAGTTTCAATGCCCTTTCTTATTGTAAAGTGTAGGCAGACATGGAAAGTAAGTAGTTTCAATGCCCTTTCTTATTGTAAAGTGTAGGCAGACATGGAAAGCAAGTAATTTAATGCCCTTTCTTATTGTAAAGTGTAGGCAGACATGGAAAGCAAGTAGTTTCAATGCCCTTTCCTACTGTAAAGCATAGGCAGACATGGAAAGTAAGTAGTTTAATGCCCTTTTCTATTGTAAAGTGTAGGCAGACATGGAAAGTAAGTAGTTTCAATGCCCTTTCTTACAGTAAAGTGTAGGCAGACATGGAAAGCAAGTAGTTTCAATGCCCTTTCCTATTGTAAAGTGTAGGCAGACATGGAAAGTAAGTAGTTTCAATGTCCTTTCCTATTGTAAAGTGTAGGCAGACATGGAAAATAAGTAGTTCAATGCCCTTTCTTACTGTAAAGTGTAGGAAGACATGGAAAGCAAGTAGTTTAATGCCCATACTTATTGTCACGTGTAGGCAGACATGGAAAGCAAGCAGTTTAATGCCCTTTCCTATTGTAAAGTGTAAGCAGACATGGAAAGCAAGTAGTTTAATGCCCTTTCCTATTGTAAAGTGTAGGCAGACATGGAAAGTAAGTAGTTTCAATGCCCTTTCTTATTGTAAAGTGTAGGCAGACATGGAAAGCAAGTAGTTTCAATGCCCTTTCTTACTGTAAAGCATAGGCAGACATGGAAAGTAAGTAGTTTAATGCCCTTTCCTATTGTAAAGTGTAGACAGATATGGAAAGCAAGTAGTTTCAATGCCCTTTCTTACTGTAAAGTGTAGGAACACATGGAAAGCAAGTAGTTTAATGCCCATACTCATTGTAATGTGTAGGCACACATGGAAAGCAAGTAGTTTAATGCCCTTTCCTATTGTAAAGTGTAGGCAGACATGGAAAGTAAGTAGTTTAATGCCCTTTCCTATTGTAAAGTGTAGGCAGACATGGAAAGTAAGTAGTTTCAATGCCCTTTCCTATTGTAAAGTGTAAGCAGACATGGAAAGCAAGTAGTTTAATGCCCTTTCCTATTGTAAAGTGTAGGCAGACATGGAAAGTAAGTAGTTTAATGCCCTTTCCTACTGTAAAGTGTAGGCAGACATGGAAAGCAAGTAGTTTCAATGTCCTTTCCTATTGTAAAGTGTAGGCAGACATGGAAAGTAAGTAGTTTCAATGTCCTTTCCTAGTGTAAAGTGTAGGCAGACATGGAAAGCAAGTAGTTTCAATGCCCTTTCCTATTGTAAAGTGTAGGCAGACATGGAAAGTAAGTAGTTTCAATGTCCTTTCCTATTGTAAAGTGTAGGCAGACATGGAAAGTAAGTAGTTTCAATGCCCTTTCCTATTGTAAAGTGTAGGCAGACATGGAAAGCAAGTAGTTTAATGCCCTTTCTTATTGTAAAGTGTAGGCAGACATGGAAAGTAAGTAGTTTAATGCCCTTTCCTATTGTAAAGTGTAGGCAGACATGGAAAGCAAGTAGTTTAATGCCCTTTCCTATTGTAAAGTGTAGGCAGACATGGAAAGTAAGTAGTTTAATGCCCTTTCCTATTGTAAAGTGTAGGCAGACATGGAAAGCAAGTAGTTTCAATGTCCTTTCCTATTGTAAAGTGTAGGCAGACATGGAAAGTAAGTAGTTTCAATGCCCTTTCCTAGTGTAAAGTGTAGGCAGACATGGAAAGCAAGTAGTTTCAATGCCCTTTCCTATTGTAAAGTGTAGGCAGACATGGAAAGTAAGTAGTTTCAATGTCCTTTCCTATTGTAAAGTGTAGGCAGACATGGAAAGTAAGTAGTTTCAATGCCCTTTCCTATTGTAAAGTGTAGGCAGACATGGAAAGCAAGTAGTTTAGTGCCCTTTCTTATTGTAAAGTGTAGGCAGACATGGAAAGTAAGTAGTTTAATGCCCTTTCCTATTGTAAAGTGTAGGCAGACATGGAAAGTAAGTAGTTTAATGCCCTTTCCTATTGTAAAGTGTAGGCAGACTTGGAAAGTAAGTAGTTTCAATGCCCTTTCCTATTGTAAAGTGTAAGCAGACATGGAAAGCAAGTAGTTTAATGCCCTTTCCTATTGTAAAGTGTAGGCAGACATGGAAAGCAAGTAGTTTAATGCCCTTTCCTATTGTAAAGTGTAGGCAGACATGGAAAGTAAGTAGTTTAATGCCCTTTCCTATTGTAAAGTGTAGGCAGAAATGGAAAGCAAGTAGTGTCAATGCCCTTTCTTACTGTAAAGTGTAGGCAGACATGGAAAGCAAGTAGTTTAATGCCTTTTCCTATTGTAAAGTGTAGGCAGACATGGAAAGTAAGTAGTTTCAATGCCCTTTTCTATTGTAAAGTGTAGGCAGACATGGAAAGTAAGTAGTTTCAAAGCCCTTTCCTATTGTAAAGTGTAGGCAGACATGGAAAGTAAGTAGTTTAATGCCCTTTCCTATTGTAAAGTGTAGGCAGACATGGAAAGTAAGTAGTTTCAATGCCCTTTCCTATTGTAAAGTGTAGGGAGACATGGAAAGTAAGTAGTTTCAATGCCCTTTCCTATTGTAAAGTGTAGGCAGACATGGAAAGCAAGTAGTTTCAATGCCCTTTCCTATTGTAAAGTGTAGGCAGACATGGAAAGCAAGTAGTTTAATGCCCTTTCTTATTGTAAAGTGTAGGCAGACATGGAAAGCAAGTAGTTTCAATGCCCTTTCCTATTGTAAAGTGTAGGCAGACATGGAAAGTAAGTAGTTTCAATGCCCTTTCCTATTGTAAAGTGTAGGCAGACATGGAAAGCAAATAGTTTCAATGCCCTTTGTTACTGTAAATTGGTAAAATAATCTATCAGTGACCTAGACCATCAAAATAAAACCTTGAGTTTGATGCAAGATACAAACACTGTTTGACCAGCACATATTCTGTGTAACTAGACATCAGTCATAGGATATCCTAAATATCATTATATAAAATTATCTATGGTTTGTATATGTATAATTTACATGTTGTTTCGTTGTCTGCCAATCAGTAATACTGTTTCAGACAAAGCTTAATTCAAAGGAGACAAGGTCTAGTTTACACATTGTTTCCAAGTCAGACGATCAAAAGAGGTGGCAACTGTCATAAGGCTTTACTGCTATGTTTAAATGGGAATAGTGATAGGCAACTTCAATCAGAAAAATTCAAAGAATGGCTTCTCTGTAAATATGTGTGTTTTTCTTAAGATTTTTAAAAAATGGTCTTTTTAATTGGTAGGCTTATATATACCTTGATGAGACAATGATAAGTATCAATTCTAGTTTTACTGATTGAGAGAACACTACCTGCATAATAAGGATGAAAAGGGGTTTAGCCAAGTGTTTAAAGGTAAGAGATTTGTCATATGTTACCATGAAGCAATGTGTCCATGCATTTATTACATTACTAGAAGCTGTGTACCTCTGAGAAACTCCATTCTGGGCTCCTCTGCAATGAGTTTATTATGGCAACGTGCAAAGCAGTCACTTCTAAGGCATACAACTGATGTTCTCATCATGTCACAGTAACATCCCAGCCAAAGCACTACAGTGTACATTGATTATTCATTATGGATTCAGTGGAGCAAGAGAAGGGTATAAAAACAAGTGGAATATACTTTCCTATAGCAAGTTAATGCCTTAAATTCATTGCAATAGTGAAAAGACACTAGAAGGAGTGGAATATGCAAAGCCTTCATGTGCAGCATGTACCCCAGAATGACCAGAAGTAGTAACTGAGAACAATATGGTTTCTGGCAGCAATCCTTCAGGTCCATGGGAAGACTACTCTCATCAGACTACCTTTGAAAATTGACAGACAAACTTTTAGTACAAAAGTTTCTAAACGAAGTTAAGATAGTTGTAACATCTTTTCTGACTTAGGATAACTGGATTTACAAGGCACTGGGCATACCCTTAATGCATTATGATCAGATAATATATCTGAAGAAGAAATGACATTCCTATCAAAACTGTGATTCTGGGAAATGATTCTGTTGTTTGAAAATAAGTTACTGTACCTGGAATTCTGGGAAGTTTAAGCACTGGAGGACCTTCTTGAATACTGGTCTCACTGTCGGAGCTTTTGTATGGTTAATAGACAGATCTAACACTGCACTCTTTAAGGCACTGCAGGCAAGACAAATATCATAAGAGAAGAGAACTGCAAAACGTACATTTTTGATACTGTAACATTCAGGCAAAATTTACAAACAGCTGATGAAAAGAATGTAAAGATAAAATTACTTTAGATTTCTTCTGATTACTGTTTCACGAATCATAAATTATTACTTACAAATTATTATTTATGAATTATTATTTACGAATTATAAATTATTATTATTATAAATTAATCTTGCAGATGAGTAGTAGCCGATGCTCCAGAAAAAATATTTGCAGCTCAAATACATATGCATACTCCCTTGTTGTAATGCATAACACTATTCTGGATATAATATTTCACCAAACTTAAACCACTGTATTTACATTGGTTTATTATATGTGTTACAGAAAACAGCATGGTGCTTCATATCTTATCTTTATTTCCTTTTAACTCATTAACCACTGGAGATTCTTATTTCACCTAAAATGGGTGTAGGACATGCATTAAAAACTGGAGATTCGTCTTATTTTTACCTAAAATGAGGGTAGGAAATGCATTAACCACTGGAGATTCTTCTTAGTTTTACCTAAAATGGGGGTAGGAAACGCATAAATCACTGGAGATTTTTCTTATTTTTACCTAAAATGAGGGTAGGAAATGCATTAACCACTGGAGATTCTTCTTATTTGTACCTAAAATGGGGGTAGGATATGCATTAACCACTGGAGATTCATCTTATTTTTACCTAAAATGGGGGCAGGACATGCATTAACCACTAGAGATTCTTCTTATTTTTACCTAAAATGGGGGTAGGACATGCATTAACAACTGGCGATTCTTCTTATTTTTACCTAAAATGGGGATAGGAAATGCATTAACCACTGGAGAGTCTTCTTATTTTTACCTAAAATGAGGGTAGGAAATGCATTAACCACTGGAGATTCTTCTTATTTTTACCTAAAATGGGGGTAGGAAATGCATTAACCACTGGAGATTCATCTTATTTTTACCTAAAATGGGGGCAGGACATGCATTAACAACTGGAGAGTCTTCTTATTTTTGCCTAAAATGGGGGTAGGACATGCATTAGCCACTAGAGACTGTTCTTATTTTTACCTAAAATGAGGGTAGGAAATGCATTAACAACTGGAGATTCTTCTTATTTGTACCTAAAATGGGGGTAGGATATGCATTAACCACTGGAGATTCATCTTATTTTTACCTAAAATGGGGGCAGGACATGCATTAACAACTGGAGAGTCTTCTTATTTTTGCCTAAAATGGGGGTAGGACATGCATTAGCCACTAGAGACTTCTTATTTTTACCTAAAATGAGGGTAGGAAATGCATTAACCAATGGAGATTCTTCTTATTTTTACCTAAAATGGGGGTAGGACTTGCATTAACCAATGGAGATTCTTCTTATTTTTACCTAAAATGAGGGTAGGAAATGCATTAACCACTGGAGAGTCTTCTTATTTTTACCTAAAATGAGGATAGGAAATGCAATAACCTCTGGAGAGTCTTCTTATTTTTACCTAAAATGGGCGTAGGAAATGCATTAACCACTGGAGAGTCTTCTTATTTTTACCTAAAATGAGGGTAGGAAATGCATTAACCACTGGAGATTCTTCTTATTTTTACCTAAAATGGGGGTAGGACTTGCATTAACCACTGGAGATTCATCTTATTTTTACCTAAAATGCGGGTAGGAAATGCATTAGCCACTAGAGACTGTTCTTATTTTTACCTAAAATGAGGGTAGGAAATGCATTAACCAATGGAGATTCTTCTTATTTTTACCTAAAATGGGGGTAGGAAATGCATTAACCACTGGAGAGTCTTCTTATTTTTGCCTAAAATGGGGGTAGGACATGCATTAGCCACTAGAGACTTCTTATTTTTACCTAAAATGAGGGTAGGAAATGCATTAACCACTGGAGATTCATCTTATTTTTACCTAAAATGGGGGCAGGAAATGCATTAACCACTGGAGAGTCTTCTTATTTTTACCTAAAATGAGGGTAGGACATCCATTAACAACTAGACATTCTTCTTATTTTTACCTAAAATGAGGGTAGGAAATGCATTAACCACTGGAGAGTCTTCTTATTTTTTACCTAAAATGAGGGTAGGAAATGCATTAACCACTGGAGAGTCTTCTTATTTTTACCTATAATGGGGGTAGGATATGCATTAACCACTGGAGATTCTTCTTATTTTTACCTAAAATGGGGGCAAGACATGCATTAACAACTGGAGAGTCTTATTTTTACCTAAAATGAGGGTAGGACATGCATTAACCACTGGAGATTCTTCTTATTTGTACCTAAAATGAGGGTAGGAAATGCATTAACCACTGGAGATTCTTTTTAATTTTACCTAAAATGGGGGCAGGATATGCATTAACAACTGGAGAGTCTTCTTATTTTTACCTAAAATGGGGGTAGGACATGCATTAACCACTAGAGATTCTTCTTATTTTTACCTAAAATGGGGGTAGGACATGCATTAACAACTGGCGATTCTTCTTATTTTTACCTAAAATGAGGGTAGGAAATGCATTAACCACTGGAGAGTCTTCTTATTTTTTACCTAAAATGAGGGTAGGAAATGCATTAACCACTGGAGATTCTTCTTATTTTTACCTATAATGGGGGTAGGATATGCATTAACCACTGGAGATTCATCTTATTTTTACCTAAAATGGGGGCAAGACATGCATTAACAACTGGAGAGTCTTATTTTTACCTAAAATGAGGGTAGGACATGCATTAACCACTGGAGATTCTTCTTATTTGTACCTAAAATGGGGGGTAGGAAATGCATTAACCACTGGAGATTCTTCTTAATTTTACCTAAAATGGGGGCAGGATATGCATTAACAACTGGAGAGTCTTCTTATTTTTACCTAAAATGGGGGTAGGACATGCATTAACCACTAGAGATTCTTCTTATTTTTACCTAAAATGGGGGTAGGACATGCATTAACAACTGGCGATTCTTCTTATTTTTACCTAAAATGGGGATAGGAAATGCATTAACCACTGGAGAGTCTTCTTATTTTTACCTAAAATGAGGGTAGGAAATGCATTAACCACTGGAGATTCTTCTTATTTTTACCTAAAATGGGGGTAGGAAATGCATTAACCAATGGAGATTCTTCTTATTTTTACCTAAAATGGGGGTAGGAAATGCATTAACCACTGGAGATTCTTATTTTTACCTAAAATGGGGGTAGGACATGCATTAACCACTGGAGATTCTTCTTATTTGTACCTAAAATGGGGGTAGGATATGCATTAACAACTGGAGAGTCTTCTTATTTTTGCCTAAAATGGGGGTAGGACATGCATTAGCCACTAGAGACTGTTCTTATTTTTACCTAAAATGAGGGTAGGAAATGCATTAACAACTGGAGATTCTTCTTATTTTTACCTAAAATGGGGGTAGGACTTGCATTAACCAATGGAGATTCTTCTTATTTTTACCTAAAATGAGGGTACGAAATGCATTAACCACTGGAGAGTCTTCTTATTTTTACCTAAAATGAGGATAGGAAATGCAATAACCTCTGGAGAGTCTTCTTATTTTTACCTAAAATGGGCATAGGAAATGCATTAACCACTGGAGAGTCTTCTTATTTTTACCTAAAATGAGGGTAGGAAATGCATTAACCACTGGAGATTCTTCTTATTTTTACCTAAAATGGGGGTAGGACTTGCATTAACCACTGGAGATTCATCTTATTTTTACCTAAAATGCGGGTAGGAAATGCATTAGCCACTAGAGACTGTTCTTATTTTTACCTAAAATGAGGGTAGGAAATGCATTAACCAATGGAGATTCTTCTTATTTTTACCTAAAATGGGGGTAGGAAATGCATTAACCACTGGAGAGTCTTCTTATTTTTGCCTAAAATGGGGGTAGGACATGCATTAGCCACTAGAGACTTCTTATTTTTACCTAAAATGAGGGTAGGAAATGCATTAACCACTGGAGATTCATCTTATTTTTACCTAAAATGGGGGCAGGAAATGCATTAACCACTGGAGAGTCTTCTTATTTTTACCTAAAATGAGGGTAGGACATCCATTAACAACTAGACATTCTTCTTATTTTTACCTAAAATGAGGGTAGGAAATGCATTAACCACTGGAGAGTCTTCTTATTTTTTACCTAAAATGAGGGTAGGAAATGCATTAACCACTGGAGATTCTTCTTATTTTTACCTATAATGGGGGTAGGATATGCATTAACCACTGGAGATTCATCTTATTTTTACCTAAAATGGGGGCAAGACATGCATTAACAACTGGAGAGTCTTATTTTTACCTAAAATGAGGGTAGGACATGCATTAACCACTGGAGATTCTTCTTATTTTTACCTAAAATGAGGGTAGGAAATGCATTAACCACTGGAGATTCTTCTTATTTGTACCTAAAATGGGGGGTAGGAAATGCATTAACCACTGGAGATTCTTCTTAATTTTACCTAAAATGGGGGCAGGATATGCATTAACAACTGGAGAGTCTTCTTATTTTTACCTAAAATGGGGGTAGGACATGCATTAACCACTAGAGATTCTTCTTATTTTTACCTAAAATGGGGGTAGGACATGCATTAACAACTGGCGATTCTTCTTATTTTTACCTAAAATGGGGATAGGAAATGCATTAACCACTGGAGAGTCTTCTTATTTTTACCTAAAATGAGGGTAGGAAATGCATTAACCACTGGAGATTCTTCTTATTTTTACCTAAAATGGGGGTAGGAAATGCATTAACCAATGGAAATTCTTCTTATTTTTACCTAAAATGGGGGTAGGAAATGCATTAACCACTGGAGATTCTTATTTTTACCTAAAATGGGGGTAGGAAATGCATTTTTGTGGCTACTTCTAAATGAATCCAGAAACATCTGCTTCTGAAAGATTTTCATTTAGCTTGATGCCAGGGTGTATAAAAGATGTTTCTGATTGGCTCTTTTGCTCATGCATGAGCAGAAGGCTTCTTGTTGTTGTTCTAGGGTTTAACGCCATTTTTCAGCACAAGATAGGCTATACATGGCGGCCAGTATAACTGGCGGAGGAAGAACCCTGGAAAACCCAGGGAAGAACCACCGACCCACGAGAAGCTACCGGCAGGCTTTCCCACGTACCAATGTTAGCTGAGCCTTGGACTCGAACCCAAGCAGACAGAGGTGAGATGGCAGTGATCCGTAACGGAGAGTGCTTTAGACCACTCGGGGCCCCGAGCAGAAGGGTAAAAACTGGACTTCTTTTTTATTGGACCCAAGTTTTCATGTCCTGGCCACTTTTTACTTCCAATCTCAAACTTATCCTACTTTCTGCAAAGACTTGTCTGTCAGTGTGCAGTTTGGACCAGTCTGCTTAAGATCTCAGGCCAAAAAGTCTAAAATCAACCTCTGGTTTTGAAGCTGGTATTTTTTGGCCTAAAACAAACCCATAGTCTCAAATATTAGGTTTCTGTAATGCAAGTAGACAGTCTACATTATCTGGTATCATTGTAGAACTACATCTGACAACTTTCCTGAAACACCACCCACTTTGTTGTTGTTTAACATAGCTTTAAAAATGATTTAGTCATATCACTTCGATGTCTGCAGTGTGACAGTTTATAGTGATGTCTAGCGCTGGGGCATTATGCTGCAGATATGTAGCACATTGTCCCACCCAGTCACATTATTCTGACACCAGGCCAATCAGTCATAACACTAACTTTTTAATGCAGAGCGCAAAGTGAGGCAGCTGCTAGTACCATTTTTACAAGTCTTTGGTAAGATTCGGCTGGGGTTCAAACCCATGACCTCCCATATCCAAGGTGGATGCTCTAACCAATTAGGACACCAGAGTGGTGTATCATAAATGAAGCTAACTGTACAGAGCTCAAAAGTAGTGTACAACCTCATGACACTAAAACGTGGCTTGCTGGATTAATGAGTTAACAAAACACTGGACAAAATTCAATTACTCCTGCTATAACTAAGTGCAGAAGATACTCAGTTCTTGCTACACTGTAATTCCATTCATAATGTTATTATCATTATACTGCAGTTTTGGTACATAATGCAGCTGGTAGTCATGGATCCCATAATACAGTGAGGGAAAACAATACTGAATAATTAATCCTTCCACACACTATATTCATACCTGATATTGATTTAGGTGCATGTACTGGGGCCAGATTACTTCTATTGAATAATTTACACAATCCCACATACAAACCATCTTAATTTATGATCCATGTGGTAAGTTTCTAACAGAAATAAGCATGCTGGCAAAAGTCAAATACACAATGAATACACTTGTTTAAAACATGAAGAATTTTATCATTCTGTAATAACTGCAGAAAAAATCTGAAAACGTACCTATCTACTGAGGAGAACATCAAATATGGCAGGTTTAGACTGGCAAACATTTCAATTTCTGTGTTGACTCTGCCCTTCAAACTGGTTGTCAGTTTGTGTGTCTGACTGTGATGGCTGCTTAAACACCGGTCTATGTAGCTTACAATCTGTGGACAAGGGATTATATTAAAACCAGAGATAAAATATTTAATAAATATTAAGAGGGAATGGAAAGATATGAAAAACAATTAACAAAATATCATTACAGTCTTTTTATGCTACTCCTTGAAAATGAAGTAAAACTGGATGTGGGGTAAGTGAATTTCTAATTCGATATAAACGAAATTGCCCTTAATTAAACGTTAGCAACCAAAATGTAATTTTCATTAATTTCTTTATAGTTAGCTCTGTACTACTGCAGTTGTAAGTATACAACCATTTTAAAATAAAGTCCTACCCACTTATTATTGACATCAGTTATGTCCCGGATCAATGGACTTTTGTTACTACCAAATTTGTCATGCTTATGTCAATGTTAAGATAAAATATAAAAGTATCAGTCGACAGAAGCCCTATGCCAGAACTTGAACAAATACTTTGTTCTCTAATGATTTATACTGACAAGCTGCCAATTCTGAACCATACTGTCTTCTATAACAATCTGATCTTGCTGCCAAGCTTTAATGTTGCTATCACATTAACTAACAGTAATTTGTTTGGTTCTCCAAAGTTGGCCTTTTGCAGTGACTTCAATATTGCATGCACCTTTCATCAAAGCAAGCCAGCTACAATCTTCAAAAAAACCAATACACTCTTTATCAGTAATCACCAAACATAAATAAAAGCAATGGATTATGGTATAGAAAATAATTTTAATTATATGTATTATTCTGTATGTGTATTCTGGATTTTTAAAATGCTTTTTAAAATGTGCTTGCTTGGCATTACAATGGCCTTGTATCTAATCCCTAAGTTTGGCAAATACAAAGTCAAATAGCTGCCATCTCAAATTGGTGATTTCTGCTACAATATCCAGCTTTTTCACCCAATACATACATCAAAGCCATCAAGAGCACTAGATATACTTGCCAATGCAAACTTGACAGATACACATCTTCCATTGCATAATGTGGTCATATTCCTGGCCCTATGCAGTTTGTTAAGGATTAATTAGTAGAACAAACAAAACAGACTCTGAAGCAAGACAGCTGATTATGGTGAACACCAACTTAAATGTCAGTACATAACAAATTACCTGGTGTAAATGACAGTTTATAATAACTTACTTGTTTTAAATGTCAGTTTATAATAACGTACCTGGTGTAAATGTCAGTATATAATAAATTACATGGTGTAAATGTAAATTTACAATAAATTACATGGTGTAAATGTTAATATATGTATGTGATTTGGATTTTTAACATAACTCAAACATTTTCCAGTCATATCGCTATAATGTCTGTAGTGTGGCAGTTTATAGTAATGTCTAGCACTGGGGTATCATGCTGCAAATATATAAAATCATGTCCCTCCCAGTCACATTAGCCTGACACCAGGTGTTCAGTCCTAACACTATCCTCTTAATGCTGAACGCCAAATGAGGCAGCTACAAGTACCATTTTTACAAGTCTTTCGTATGACTTGGCCTGGATTTGAACCCATGACCTCACACATCTGAGGCAGATGCTCTAACCACTTAGGCCATATATCTATATATTATATGTAAATATATAATAAATTAACTGGTGTAAGTTTTTGGAACTTGACAACTTATGTAAAGCAAATAAAGACAATGACCACAAGGTTCAAATTTTACCTCCTGTTTTTGTGTATCAAGACGAGACTGGGCATTAGTATTCTGTTTTACAAGGACTCTGATTAGATCTTGTTTTTTATCCTACAAAATAAATTAAAATCAGAACAGATTAGGATGAATTAGAATAGATTAGCTTAGCAATAAATGATAGAAATAGCTGATTCCTATGGATTGATAATGAATGTTTCTTCTCCTAACCTTATAAAAACAAAAAAATCAGTACATTTTGTTAATGTAAGTATCAGTTAAACCAGGTAAGTACTTCCAAGAACACTACCATTTTAACTGAAAGAAACTGTACTTCTAACTGCACAATCAGTTTTACTTGAAAGCATGCATGCCAACCCCAAGAGGTATAAATATAATGATTGCTATCATAAGTAACAAAAACCAAATTTTGTACATAAAAAGTATAATCTATAAATTACATGCCAGAATTACAACATGTATAAAAAGATACATTTATATTTGCTACTAACCTGGTTTTGCAGCTATCAAATTCATGTCACAAAGAGCAAAATCCATGTGGATTATAATCAGAATACAAAAACAAAACACACTGAAACATTATTAATATTCAGCACTCATTGTAACTAGTCCACATGTGTAACTTTCACTGAATGATCATGAACTGGAAATTTACAATGAGCATGATCATGTCACTTTGTTGGTAAGTTTAACTGCATTCCTAAATGCACTATCAGTTTGAGTTGGAAAAAAAAACCAAGCCCAAATTTGTGACCATCCATGACCTTCTCCAAATGAGGTAAGATTATGAATGTTTTACTGTCTGCCTTGCTTACAGTCATGTCAAATTTCAATGAACTATGAATTTTTTTATCAATCTTAACTTCGACTTTTTGATCAATCGATTCAGAGACAATGGAATGAGATATACTTAAAAGCAAATAAATTTTTGAATTTGATGATGAGGTATAAATCCTATAACAAATTGATTTTAGAGCATAGGTTCTTAACCCAAACTGGGTCACGAGTGCTGTTCTGAGTGGGATGTGGAGCTCAACCTTAATAATTTTAAGTTTCCTATTCAAGAGTTGTTTTTTTTAAACATTTGATGGGAGGCAAGGCTAATATCAAAAACCTAATCTGGAACTGCTGCTTTAGACTTTAGAGGCACTGGAAACCAAACATAAAACCTAAAACAAATCGACTTTAGACTTTAGAGGCACTGGAAACCAAACATAAAACCCTAAACAAATAGACTTTAGAGTTTAGAAACTATGGGACCAGGTATAAAACCTAAAACAAACAGACTTTGTTGACAAGCTTCAAATCAAACAAAATGAAAATGAACATGAACCTGATATCTAAACCTCTTGCTATACCCAAAACCTGTTTGAAAGAATTTTAAAAACAATAAATAAAAAATAAATAATCAGTGTATTTTACTGTAATAAAATAACTATTCAACAGCAAACAATGAAATTACTAAGCTATGACTGTCAAGAAGTAATGAAGTAAGATATTATTAAATACTAACTGCAAGGTCTTTGAAGTCCTGAATCCTCTGGTACTTTGTGTACAGAATTTCCTGTTCATGGGCATTTTTTGCCATCAGTTCACGCAGTCTGTTTCCCTCCTCTGTTAGACTGTGGAGTATGGTACGCTTGCCAGCGAAGTCTGCCTCAGTATCCAACATGGCCCTACCAAAAATAAACAGTATACATGACCCACCTCATTATCCAACATGGCCCTACCAATAAAAATAATATACATGGCCCACCTCATTATCCAACATGGCCCTACCAATAAAAACAGTATACATGGCATACCTCAGTATCCAACATGGCCCTACCAATAAAAACAGTATACAGTAGTCCCCCTCTTATAAGGCCACCCTTATTGCAGCAAGGATGTGGCCTTATAATGAGGGTGGCCTTTCTTGAGGGGGACGACAAATGCAAATAGTAAATACATATGAAGAAAGTCATAAGTACATTTAATTCTAAAACATTTAATATTTTCATTCAAAAATCACATGCATGTTGTGAAATAAATGTAAAACAAACTGTTTCATCATTTTCAAAAGAATGTTATGAATATCCATTGATATAGTTTTAAAACTCTTTATAATTATGTTACAGATTACATCATCTGTCACTTTGTTGGTAAGTTTAAAAAACAAACCAGTCTCATCACAATTAAAAATATCCTTGCTGTCATATACCCTGCATATATCGTTTAGTCTTTTGTTCCAATCTTCGACAACTTCATTATTAACATCAGCTGATTCTCCACTAAGGACAGAACACTTAATATTGTGTCACACTTGAAAGCTGTGCAACCATCCATTACTTGCAACAAAGTCGACATATCCCAATTCAACTGATAAAAATTGTTGCTTTTTCTTGTCATTCAAATCAGGATACAAACATCTCCTGGCTCAAACAGTCTTCCTTTCTCCATCCATTTCACCTTCCCACTTCTGCAGAATTGTTTCCTTATCTTTCACGATATTGTTTATCTGAGTCTTTCCGACATCAGTTTTCTGCAAGGATCCTCAACCCCCCATCAGTCAGTTGAATTACTTTCACTTTCTCTTCTAAACTGAGAATTGTTCTTTTCCTCGACGACATGTTGATCTTTTGCAGTAAGTTATTCATGTTGCCAACTACAATACTGATAAAACAATCTTTTATGCATCTAAACATATTGCTGTGTGTTTTTAAAGGAAGTGATCTTGTCACGTGATTCGTAGTCACAGTCTGGTACCGTATTGTTTTTATACATTTTGTTACACTAAGTGAGAGAAGCCAAAACGGCTTTGATATGTACCATTAACGTCATGCAGATTTGACCTTGCGGCCGTTAGGATTTGTAATTTTGACAATTATTGTCAGTAGTAACAGCCACTAATTATCAAAGTGAACAAGCTCAACATCTTACTAAGGGAAGCCATAAAGGCTATCAAACCATTTTCCTGCTGACTTGTGTATTGTACATCGATACTGCCACTTCTCAGCTGTTACTACTGTTCAATAAATGTAATCTTAACAATTATCAGAGTGACTAAACCGGACACCTTATGATAACACAGCAGTAAGGCTAATTGGATTACATGTACTTACCCTTTTGTATGGATTAAAATTTGCATCTTTCTTGGCTTTATGGAATAAATGTGGCTTCTTGTGAGGCATAAATGATATAATATTAACCTAAGTGGTACATGTATTTTAGTCAACACTTCTTTCAGTAACGAAAACCTGACATTGGGAAGCAAAAATTGGATTACTTAACACACGTTATGATTAAAATACTGGTTCAGGATACATATTAAAATAAAATGCAGCCGCATGTGAGGGGTAAATTTGATATTATTGCACTAATATGCTGGCAGCTGGTCGCATTAGCCAGGTGGCCATTTGTGAGAGGTACTTTTGAACACAAACTCGTCTGTGCCAACGGATTCTGGCCGTAAGGAGCGGGTGGCCGCTGGTCAGGGAGGCCGTTCAAGAGGGGGACTACTGTATGTGGCAAACCTCAGTATCCAACATGGCCTTACCAATAAAAATAATATAGCTGGCCCACCTCAGGATCCAACATGGCCCTACCAATAAAAACAGTATACATGGTCCACCTAATTATCCAACACGGCCTTACCAATAAAAACAGTACATGTGGCAAACCTCAGAATCCAACATGGCCTGACCAATAAAAATAATATACCTGGCCCACCTCAGTAAAAACAGTTTACATGGCCCACCTAATTATCCAACATGACCCTACCAATAAAAACAGTATATGTGGCAAACCTCAGAATCCAACATAGCCTGACCAATAAAAATAATATATCTGGCCCACCTCAGTATCCAACATGGCCCTACCAATAAAAACAGTATACATGGCCCACCTCATTATCCAACATGGCCTTACCAATAAAAACAGTATAAATGGCCCACCTCATTATCCAACATGGCCCTACCAATAAAAACAGTATAAATGGCCCACCTCATTATCCAACATGGCCCTATCAATAAAAACAGTATACATGGCCCACCTCATTATCCAACATGGCCTTACCAATAAAAATAATATTTCTGGCCCAACTCAGTATCCAACATGGCTCTACCAATAAAAACAGTATACATGGCATGCCTCATTATCAAACACGGCCCTACCAATAAAATGTTATGAATGCAAGGACTCCCAAATCAGCACAAAATCCTGCGAATACTTCAGTTACTACCTAAAGGGGTGGTGGTATGCAGACAGGTTAGGGGATATTTGATCCACAGAACCAGTCAATGCAGCTTAAACCTTTTGTCTTTATACTAAATGGAAAGATCAACTGTGGTAGTGACCTGTTGCATCTGTGACATATGGCAGTCGGTTTTTAAATAGTGCCATTTAATCTTGCATAACACTGTGCCATTATTTGTGTTGAGATGGGTTAAGGCTTATTTTTCCAAAATACTTTTCCATATTGATGTGTGAGATAATATCCGAGTAGGCTTGCTTTAATCTTGATCTCACTCCAATATAGTAAATAATGGCCTATCATCTTTGACTTACAATGTATGATTGACTGTGATAGTGAGATATGGTAACTACCCAAACGATTAATAAGTAATGGTTCTCTTTGAGTGGCAAAGACTTGAGAACAAAATGAAGCAACATACTGTGGGTACTGAGGCACTAAGCTGTACATTATTTGCCATGAGCTCCTTGTAGCACTATGTGGGTTAGGCTGATCCAGGAGACCACCAGTATTACGAGGGTTGCAAACGGGACATAGATTATTTGTCTGGTGACTGACAATGGCCGATTGATCCCTTGCGATCAGAGCCATGTTGCCGAGTCCAGTCATGGTGGATCAGGGCCAATGTAGTTAGAACTGACATTGCCCAATTCATTAAGCTGGGATGAGGTACAGGATAGCTGGTCTATGCATCTGCAGTGCAAGAGAGTAACTGAGGTGGTTTGTTTTGATCTTGATCTCACCAAATGGCAGGTGATAAAGGCAAATGGGCATTAAGACCGTGCAGTAAACAACCTACTGGTTCAGCCAAGAAAGGTTCATCATGATGCAACAGTAAGGAGGAGGTGGAGCTATCACTGACCATGGTAGCTTTGATTGCTTCATGGTTGATGAACCACATGGAGCACGATACCCATGGAAAAGCCAGTCATTCCCTGATAAGATGTTAGTGTGTAAACTGATGACATCTTGGTCCCTCAGGTGTACTTCTGTGCCATTCTCTTTATTACCCCAAGTACAGGTAAAACCCGTTATAATTCAGTTCATTGTAACACGATTCGGCTTATAACATGATGGCAGCATGGCTCCGATTTTTTTATATAAGGTGACCTCTCTTTTTAGCATCCTAAATACATGCTCTTGGAAAAGCCTATTATTTGTATCCCTAGCCGATTTTTTTCCCAGCACTATATTTAATGTAGCCTTAACTTCACCATGCACCGTTTCCACCATATTGGCATGTATACAATTCAAATCTTAAGTATACTTGATGTCTGATGAGACCCGGTGAACAAAGCAAGACTGATGACATTGAAATTTCAACACACATTTTCTATGGTGAAGTGTTTTGACAAATTTCTGAATGCAATCCCACTTATATCACAGTGCTATTATCTGGACCCTGAGTATTGCGTTATAATGGATATACCTGTACTTTCTGTCCATAATAGGCAAGTCAAACATGTTTTTGCAGAATCTGCACATTAACATATCATACTGAGATCATAACTATTTTTATCCAATAATATGAATTTCTGATCCAATTTACAGACAAACTTTACTGTGCCTTAGATATTCTGGTTCTAAGCTTAGACAGTCATACCTAAATTTGACTTCCTACAGCTGCCAACTTTCCAAAATGAGAAATCAGATTTCCCACTTTCAAACATAAAAAAATCAGGTGATTTTTTTTCTTTCATGACCAACTTTTTATAAAATTGAACATGATAGATGCTGAACAAAGAACACTGTTCTAGTATGTTTAATTCATCCAAGTAACCACTTTTGTCACAGTTTATAAATGGATGTAGACACTATGCTGAGACATCAAAATGGAATGCAAAGTTACTATTGAACCGGTTTTTTTTTTCTCTCCCTGCACTGATGGAAAATCATGAGAAGTTACACTACAAGGATAGTGGGAGTGTACATTAAAATCATGAAAAATATACTACAAACAGGATAGTGGGAGTGTACATTAAAATCATGAGAAGTTACACTACAAGCAGGATAGTGGGAGTGTACATTAAAAATGAGAAGTTATAATACAAGCACAATAGTGGGAGTGTACATTAAAAATCATGAAAAGTTATACTACAAGCAGAATACTGGGAGTGTACATTAAATATCATGAGAAGTTACACTACAAGAATAGTGGGAGTGTACATTAAAAATCATGAGAAGTTACACTACAAGAATAGTGGGAGTGTACATTAAAATCATGAAAAGTTACACTACAAGCAGGATAGTGGGAGTGTACATTAAAAATCATGAGATGTTATACTACAAGCAGGATAGTGGGAGTGTACATTAAATATCATGAGAAGTTACACTACAAGAATAGTGGGAGTGTACATTAAAATCATGAGAAGTTACACTACAAGCAGGATAGCGGGAGTGTACATTAAAAATCATGAGATGTTATACTACAAGCAGGATAGTGGGAGTGTACATTAAATATCATGAGAAGTTACACTACAAGAATAGTGGGAGTGTACATTAAAATCATGAGAAGCTACACTACAAGCAGGATAGTGGGAGTGTACATTAAAACTCATGAGATGTTATACTACAAGCAGGATAGTGGGAGTGTACATTAAAACTCATGAGATGTTATACTACAAGCAGGACAGTGGGAGTGTACATTAAAAATCATGAGAAGTTATACTACAAGGATAGTGGGAGTGTACATTAAAATCTTGAGAAGTTATACTACAAGCAGGATAGTGGGAGTGTACATTAAAAATCTTGAGTCTCACACCTAAACAAGGAGGGTGGGCAGGGCTGCTTTCTGTATAACAATTGGTAAAATGTTTATCTCAGTAGATAATTTAGAATACTTACTATACTATAAAGAAGAAAACTAACATATTACATTTCATTTGTCAGCATAGAGCTGTAAATGCACTGAGGCTGAAGAAAAGTCATATTACCTTGCAAGCTTCAGGTCAGCTGCTTTTTGTGTGAACTTTTTCTTGAGGAGTTTGTCAATCTGTCCACTCACTTCCTGAATTTTCTGCTCCTGTTTCCAGGCCTCATTATTATATTTTTCTGTCTCAATAAACCGGTAGAAGTGAGCTGCTTCCCTTTCCTTGTTAAAAATAAACAAATAACATTCATTAAAACATAAGGTTCATCCAAATGTCATTAAATACCATAAAGGTCTTCCCATTTTTTTTGAAGACAATAATTTTTTGATAGTTATTATTCTTTTTTGTTTTTGTTTTTCAATATTTGTCATGTATACTGTTTTTGTTTCTGTAAAAAAAATATTAAAAAACCAACTAAAAAGGTGTTTTCCAATTGACAAGAATATGCTTTTTTGGTACAAAATATTCAGACAAGTTAATTTAGCTTATGTGTTACTGCCTTGTAACATTGCACAACTGAATAATGAACAGTACACGTAATTGCCCATAGTACAATCATGGCTACAGTGTCAAGTAAGTTTATGTATTCACACAAGATAGAAAACAAAGTTAAAACCAAATTGGGTAAAATTCTGTTGATCCAGTTGCTTTTGAACACAGATCTGGAGGAAAGAGGCAATAAACTTCAATTACCTCTTTATAAAAAGTATACAATACAAAAGTCCTTCTCCATCATCTGACTTGTAGTGTTGGACAAAGAAGGACATCCCAATGGATGATAAGTTCCCAACATAACAGATTTTTCTGGGAACTCATCTGTGTAAAAAAAAGAATTGACAGTCAGCCATCCCGTTCACATGATCTGGATGAGGCAGGATTATTTTGTTTTATCTTCCACATAGAAGGAAATTTTATGAGAAGAGATTCATTGACCTGTCTTTGCCTGGAGTGGGGGATAAGATCTTCTCTACTTTTGTCATAGTAGGAAAAGGAAACATGACTGAACTCACCACCTGGTGATGGGAGTCCCCAAACCCCATAGCTGCTGAAAGGAAGACTGAGAAGGGGTAATGACCCAATCCCTTCAAACAGATGTCATCAAAACATGGAGCCCATTCCCAACTGGGACTGAGCAGAAATATAAATAAAGTGGGGTTATCATACTGATCCCTTTCCCTCTTTAACGTGGTGGTCAAAACCTGTAATCAAAGGACCAAATGAGAAGAATCGTCTCACGAACCGTCACTTGGGACATTACCACGTGAGTGGTGGCCAGTGCTGACATCTTCTTACTTGTGAGTGATCTAACTGTAGTGGAAGTGGGAAACTTCTATACACCAGACAGATCCCTTATGGAAACTTACTTAAATGATAGTTTTGTAAACCCCTCTTGGCAAAGATGGGGGTCTTCAAGTGATAAAGAGGAAGAAACAGGTCTCTTCTACCTGGCACTATGAGTTTCTAATTCATCAGGAAATACTGTACGAGGCTACTAAGAGGGGTTAAAAAAAAAGAAACACTGTTTTGCTTGCAAGGTACAGAGAAATGGGACACAGACACATATAAATAATGCAAGGAATAGGAAGAAAATTACAAATACAACACAAGACTACAAAAGCATAAAAAAGAAAACAGCAGAAATGCCAAACAATAACTTAAATGAGGTAATGTTCAGTGCACAAGACACATATACATGGATATGAAGTCCAAGTAAGTGGACTGAGGTATCAGACTTGGACTGTGATCATGTATTTTATTCTAGTTTCTTCCCACTAACAAATGCTCAAGAAAAATTGCAATTTGAAACTTACAGACAACAACTCGTGGACACTTTGTATCACAGAGGGAGATGAAGAAAGGTCATGTAGCTCTCCTGACTTTTCATATTTAAATCTGAAAAAGAACAAGAAAAAAAAATTAATTTAGCATATTTGTACCCTTACAAACTGTATTATTGTGTATAAACTTTTCTCTGATCTGTCATTTTAGATCATATAGTTGATTTTGGTGACGATAGTCTGTTTAAACATTTTTTAACAATGTAAAGCATAATTAGACTGTTAAATGATGTATACAAAAAAAACGGATTCAACATTACTAATTATGTGTGTATGTGTATTTGTTTTGGGCATTATTAATGTTGCTGTAACAATTTTTCAGTCATATTGCTACATTTATAGTGATGTCTAGCACAGAGGCATCATGCCACAGACATGTAGCATCCGGTCCCACCCAGTTACATTATCCTGACACCAGGCCAAGCAGTCTTAATACTAACCTCTTAATGCTGAGCACCTAGCAAGGGAGCTGTTAGTACCATTTTTAAAAGTCTTTGCTATGACTATGCCAGGGTTTGAATGTGCGAACTCCCTCATCCATGGCGACATTACTAACATATATAATGCATGTCTGCTGTCAACGGGCAAAGAATAAGAGAATTGGCACAAATTTAGAATAATGATACATAAACAAATAGTTTTGTTGCCTGACACCTGCATCTACAGTGCATGTATGTGGGAAATATATAAGGTATTGATGTTCTCAGGATGCTCATTAAAGAGAAGTAGGCCCCAGTGACCAGTTTTTGCATGTGCTACACCTTCATTGCAAAATGCATTCTCACTGTAAGTAGCAATAGGTGAAAAGGTATTAGAATCAAATCCAGGACATGCTTTATTAGCAATTTTTGAGAAATCCTGGACAATTATGCCATCATCACAGTTTTGGTGTGTGATATATGTTAATCCTCTGAAGCACTAACATTTTAATCCTAATATCTGGTGTACTAAAGTTACAATTAGGTATTGTATCAACAGGTGTTATACAAGTTACAATTAGGTACTGTATCAACAGGTGTTATACAAGTTACAATTAGGTATTGTATCAACAGTTGTTATACAAGTTACAATTAGGTATTGTATCAAGTTACAGCCAGGTTTGGTATCAATAGGTGATATATGTTAGTCAGGTTTAATGTCAATAGATGTTATAATATACAAGTTACAGCCAGGTTTAATGTCAACAGGGGTTATAATATAGCAGTTACAGCCAGGTTTGATGTCAATGCATGTTATAATATGGCAGTTAGAGCCAGATTTGATGTCAATACATGTTATAATATAGCAGTTACAAACAGATTTTATATCATTATCTATCATATCAGTCAGGTTGGGTGTAAATATGTTTAATATTGCAGTCAGATTTTATGTCAATACATGTTTCAATACAGCAGTTACAACCAGATTTAATGTCAATGCATGTTACAATATAGTGTTTACAACCAGGTTTTAATGTTAATTCATGTTACAATATAGTGTTTACAACCAGGTTTAATGTCAATGCATGTTACAATATAGTGTTTACAACCAGGTTTTAATGTTAATTCATGTTACAATATAGTGTTTACAACCAGGTTTAATGTCAATGCATGTTACAATATAGTGTTTACAACCAGGCTTAATGTTAATTCATGTTACAATATAGTGTTTACAACCAGATTTAATGTCAATGCATGTTACAATAAAGTGTTTACAACCAGGTTTAATGTTAATTCATGTTACAATATAGTGTTTACAACCAGATTTAATGTCAATGCATGTTACAATATAGTGTTTACAACCAGGTTTAATGTTAATTCATGTTACAATATAGCAGTTACAACCAGGTTTAATGTCAATGCTTGCAGTTACAGCCAGACAAGAAGAACATGCCAAGTCAAATGAATATACTGCCTGCTGCTATAACTTAAGACATAAAACCTGGCCATAATTTACATGTAGCTGAATAAACCTTCAAACATAATCTTACCTAAGTTTCTGAGCATCAGCCCTGATATCAATCCGGGAAGTTTTCTCACGCAGTACAAATGATGCCTCCTGTGTGTTGGATGTTAGTGCCAGGACTATCTGCTGAGGGGAAAATTCCCTTGATGTCAGTTCAACTTGACTCCATAACAGGTTCTTAGCCTGGGACCTAAAGAAATATATGATTTGTCATAGACTCAGATAATCTTACCAACTGACAATAAGAATCCAAGTCTTTTAATCTGTTTCATGGTCTAAACAATCACAACAGTAAACATACACAATATGTGAAAATTATTTCTTTACAACCTTAACGTCTAATACAAAAAATACAAACATAGCATTATTTTACACAAAAATATAAATATGCATTCATTTCTTTTCATCATAAAGTTCAAAACTGATAACTTAGAGATAAAATACAATAAAAGAAATTTGGTCCCCACCCAGATTAAATTATTTTACCCAGAATTTAGGTCCCCACCCAGATTAAATTATTTTACCCAAAAATTTTCACCAAACTTTTTGGGGACACAAAATTATGTCATGCTGCTATCTCAATTTCAGAGTTTTTGCAAGGAGATGCAGCTTTAAAAAATAAAGTTGAAACGAAAGTTTATGGTTCTTCTATTTTGTACGATTTAGGCAAAAACAATGCTAAATATGAACCATGTAATATTGGTGTAAATTTTCTTTGCAATATAAGATGACTAAGCATTAAAAAAACTAAATACTAATTAAATAAAATCATGTTTAATACCAACTAAGTGATATAAAATGAAATTAAAAATGAAGTAAACAGTATAAACACCTGATGGAACAAATGCACACCATAATCCTTGTTCTACATTTTTTGACCATAAATCAGAGCAAGATACATGTGGTTTTTCTATTAATACCCCTTTCTAACACTATCTGCATTTAGTTTAGCAAACTCAGTAGAATTCAGAGCAACCTGGGATTCATAAGACTTACAACTTTGAAAATCCATATACCAACATAAATGTCTCAATAGTTTCAACCTGGGTGTATAATATGGAGGTACAGACTGAACATCTCGACTGAATACTCTATTGATGACATGAGCTTAAGAATAATAATAATAAGAATTAACTACCGCTAGTATGTAATAAATACTAAGGACTTCTAGGACATTTATGTTTTTGTAATAGGCCTATTCCTTACTACTGCACCAGGTTTAAGATTGCTTCCAAGTACATGATTCAGACAGGCAATTTTTTTTCTTCAAGGAAATGATATGTGTTGGTCTTTAGTACATGAAAAGGCAATACATACATCTCTGCTTTATTGCCACCAAAGGATCCCTGAAGAACTTGATTAAGAAAGGACCCTATTGCCTCACAGCATTCTCTAACATTTTTCTGTAAAAAAAAGTAAAGAAACAGTAATAAATATATTATAAAATATCGTTTCCATTAAATTTAACATAATACTACTGAGGAGATTAAGTAACTGAATTTTTTACAAGTATTAGACTGCATATTAAATACAATTTGTCAATAAATCTTGTTCAAAAGTAAGAATAGTTCCAACTCCCTGAGATTTTACAGTGGCACTAATGTAATAAAAATGAAATGAAAATAAACCAGGCCAGTGATATGAACTATTCATGCACTGCAATACTGGCAGTGAATTCTGGTGAAACAAAAGAAGAAAAAAAACTAAAGAAAAGAACGTCAAGATCATGCCTACGAAGATCTTGACAAATTGAAGTTCTAACTCAAGCAGCTCAGGCTGAATGGAGCAGGCAGGGTTCCTACCTCAAAGTTGTGTTTTGAGGAGCACGATCCCTCTCATGCACTGTTGTGCTCCTTAAACTGTTTCCAGGAGAGTGATTCATCACCATCCCCAATCTTATTGTTGAAAACAAAGATTTCCAGATGTTTTCTGAGCAAACCTCTCAGTTTTTGTCCCAGATTTCATGGAACTTGCCTATTACAAATGCTGGTATGTTTACAGGTTCTGCCATTTTGATAAATGATGTCATGTGCCATAATGGCAAGAAATTCTAAACAGTCATCTATAAATACAAATATACCTACAATACTGCATTTGTCCATCTCTAGTGGATTTTGTTCAATTGTGCTGAGAATGGTTTTGTCAAAAAATTCCAAATATTAAAACAAAAATGGATTTTAAAAACTTAAACATTGCTGTAGTGATCTGAAAATCTAATCTGAATATAATAAAGTATGTACACTTTCATGACTGCATGCTCAACAGTTTTTGTAATATGACACTAAAATGGATTTAAAATGGACAAATGAGGGTAGAGACTAATGGATGTACAAATAGGCAAAGGCAAAACAATATGCCCCCTTATACTACTGCAGTGGGCATATATATATATATATATATATATATATATATATATATATATATATATATATATATATATCAGAAAGAGAGATTCAGACACAACTCCTAAAGAACCAAAATAAATACATGTTCCCAGGTAGATTTAAATGGATTGTCTGGCTTTAACTCTAGATCATTTTATTTTATGATTGAAATCTACAGGCCACTGATTGGCCCACAACTGAATTTTTTGGTAGTTTTGGTTCTGAATGCATGTTTTATTTCCACAATGATTGATAATGATGTATTATTAGCAAAGGTGATATTTTCACAATGATTGATAACGACATATCATTAGCAAAGGAGATATCTCCATAATGATGAATAATGACATATCATGAACAAAGGTGATATCGCCACAATGATGGATAATGACATATCATTAACAAAGGTGATATCGCCACAATGATGAATAATGACATATCATTAACAAAGGTGATATCGCCACAATGATGGATAATGACATATCATTAACAAAGGTGATATCGCCACAATGATGGATAATGACATATCATTAACAAAGGTGATATCGCCACAATGATGGATAATGACATATCATTAACAAAGGTGATATCACCACAATGATGAATAATGACATATCATTAACAAAGGAGATATCTCCATAATGATGAATAATGACATATCATTAACAAAGGTGATATCACCACAATGATGAATAATGACATATCATTAACAAAGGTGATATCGCCACAATGATGGATAATGACATATCAATAGCAAAGGATTTTATATTGGACCTTGTAACAGTAACAGTATGAATCAGTATGAAAGGAACAACTAGAAGACACCAAAAATCATCCAACTCTTTATGGGGCTTAAATAAGCCACAATGATGATCTTTCAAATGGTTCTCAGGAGAAATGGAAAACTAAATAATAGAAAAACAATTCTGACCATTATATAGCACACATCTGACAATACATATATGTACAGCAATGTTAAAAGTTGAAACATCTGATACAACGTAGAAAATAATTTTACTCTTCTATAACAGAGTACTATTTACAAGATAACATTTTCTTTTTATGTCTGATTTTGTTCTCTTTAAATTTATTCTTGCTAATGATAAAACTGATAAAATGAACACTTCCATAAACTGATAAAATGAACACTTCCATAAGGAAAAACAGTTTTATCATAAACAACCGCAACTATATCAAATTTATTTTTTCTACATTTCAACACATTCATGTTTCTATGCATAAACAATTGTACATCTAGGTTGTATTATTATTTCAAACATTACCAGTGAAATTTATACAATGCCACGAAGTCTAATATGCTTGAAATGAAGTTATAAGATTCTTTTGTGTGTCCCCCATCTACTTTGGCAAGGTCACCAAAAGCATACAATGATAAAACCTGGCTGTGACCTTTTTTACACAGCTGTAGAGTTACTAGGTATAGTAAATGTCATACAGCTCAAATATACTAGTCTTATATTAAATATGAATTGTTGCTTTAAATTTAATACTAAATTTGTTTAACTAAAGTATATTCAGTCCTGATTATTGAATGCTCTACACCTTAAATGTCATCAAGAAACTTCATGATGAAAATAATTGATCACTATGGGCTTTTACAATGGTGGCCTGCTATTAAACAGGGTCAGGAAAACAGCATGTTGAGTCAAACTGTCACAATATAGGGTAGATTGAATTTGTTTATCAACATGTGTAGCTTTCGCTGTGACATCACAGAGCACAATGTTCAGTCTGGATTGTACTGGGTAACACCTTTAGGTTGATCTTGTCCAAAATTGTCACCTACTTTAACATTGATTTTGCAACATGTACTTCTCAGAGCGTGTACAATATGGATGTACGAGGATAAAAAAGTTAATAATTGCCATTTAAAGGTATTTAGAATCAAATTCTAAAAAATGACACCCATTGCAGAAATAATCAAAGGAATACATACATGACCTGTATGACTTTTACTACACATATGAAAAAAGAAACCAAGTTTGATGTCTCAAAAGACATGAATGCATATTGAAAATGCGTATGCATAATGAAAAGGAGAAAACACTATGACCTTGACCTTGAGTGTGATACCTAAGATGTCATCAAGTGAAGAAACTTATGTGCAGTACAGTTAATTTATGAGCCTCAAGCTGCTTATACGAAATACAGCAGAAACAAAAGCAATCAAGAAACACAGATGTGACCTTGAAAGGACCCAAACACAGAATGCAATATTGGCCTGTGACCCTAAACCTAAAGATAGAACCCCAATGTGGTACATGAAAAACACAAAGGGACCCCAGGTGGCTGCATGATTTAAAGTAACCACCTTTACCGATCACTGCCATTTCACCTCTATTCACACGAGTTTGAGTCTCAGGCTTGGCAAATGGGTACGTGAGAAAGATTGCCAGTAGCTTCCAGTGGGTTGGTGGTATATCTTGGGGTTTGTCTGGGTTCTTCCTCCACCAGATATACTGGTTGCCATGTATAGCTGTTATATGCTGAAAAATGGTGTTAAGCTCACAAACCGACCATCCCAACATAACAAATATAGCTATCTCAAATGGTTATAATGTTCAGCAATCAAAAGATAAATATGAAGGAAAACTTAAAATACTGATCCATGACTTTGATAATAGGACCCCCAATGTGGTGTCTGGCATACCTGCTAATGATGATGTACATAAGAATACACCAAGTTTCATCCTGTAACCCTAAATGGCTTCAAAATTATACAATAGAAACTACAGTGAGGAAAATGTAAATACTGAGCCGTGACCTTGATCCTGAGATTAGATCACCACACCCCAAAAGTAGAAAGTGACACTTTCTAATGATTAAGTATAAGGATACAAAGTTTCATTCCTTAACTGCCAACAGCTTTAAAGTTAACGACAACAGAATCAATGTGTGAGAGAGTCTGATGTACTCAAATACCAACACTATTTCCTTAGCCCAATCTGACATGCAAAAGCTTTAATAAAAATGTTTAATTTGATGCCCCACCACTGCTGTTGCTGTTGTGTGGTCTAAGGTTGACATTGCCCGGGGTGGGAGTGGGAGACAAGCGCCCCAATCCTCCAAAATGCCCCATACGGCCTGCGTCTCTTACTGCCTCTGTCAACTAAAATCCAGCTCCTGGCCTTCGCGAGTGGCTTAGATTTGAAGCCCGGCAGACCATGTTTTCTACTAACAGGAGAAGGGGTGAAGGCGGCCCACTGGCGCCTTAAAACCAGTTGCTTCGGGTAGATGGGACTCGTAAACCTTGGATGGTAGCTCATCTAGGAGAAGGAAAACTCCGATTCCAAACCTCTGCTGCCTTGTGGCTATACCCACTCATGGGAAAGGCTAAGGGAGTAAACCCCGACAGAAAATCCGGAGATGGAGTCCCTAAGGCGGTATGACATTGACTTCAACGTCCGGCAACTCCTGCGACGCCGTTGGTGCCAAGCTGTATCGGCATTCGTCGTTCCCTTGGGCACACCAGCTGCGTGGAGAGGGGGATCTGCTGCATGGGCAACAGCTGATTCTCCATACCACCCTGCCCAGGCTTCATAGCTCCACTGGAGAGGACACTCCAGCGTCGTCGTACAGCGTCGGCACAACACGAGAAGTAGCAGTTTACCGGTTCTAAGTCAAAGCTCGATTGGCGTAGAGCTTGGCGCCAGGGGTTACTTCTGACGGTGGGAGAGATCATCAGGTCTCACTGGACAGCTACCGCCCACCTCAAGCTGGGCAGCCCCCAGTCAGTAAGGTGCTGCCCGCCATGGCCTGCCTGCTTCACTGGGTGCATGGAGCTTAGAGAACCATCTCGACAAGTGGGCCACAAAACTCTGCACCAGGAAAGACTAAAAGAAGAAATAAAAAGACTCCAACTCTTCGTTTTGCAACCTGGAACATCAGGACCATGTGTCCTGGATTGACCACTGACCTACAGCAGATCGACGATGCACGGAAGACTGCCGTCATTGACAGAGAACTCTCCCGACTGAACATCGACATTGCCTGCCTCCAGGAGACCCGACTGGCTGACAGCGGCACCATCAGGGAAGCCAATTACACATTCTTTTGGCAGGGGAAGCCCTTGGATGAACCTAGGCAGCATGGTGTAGGCTTTGCCGTCAAGAACACGCTAATCGCCTTCATTGAACCTCCATCATCAGGTACTGAGAGAATCCTTGCCCTCCGGCTGTCAACATCCTTAGGCCCGGTCAACATCTTCAGTGTGTACGCCCCAACCCTCTACTCCACCTACGAGGAGAAAGACAAGTTTTATGAGGCTCTGGATCAGGCAATATCCAGTATCCCCAACAATGAAAGCCTTTACTTACTAGGAGACTTCAATGCTAGAGTGGGAGCTGACCATGAGGCCTGGTCCACCTGTCTCGGCTTTTACGGAAGGGGCAAGATCAACGAGAATGGTCAGCGACTGCTGGAGATGTGCTGCTCCCACAGCCTATGTGTGACAAACACTTTCTTCAAATGCAAGGAGATCCACCAGGTGTCGTGGAGACACCCACGTTCACGCCACTGGCACCAGCTAGACCTCGTCATCACCAGGCGTGCAGAACTGGCCAGTGTCCTCCTTACCCGCAGCTACCACAGTGCCAATTGTGACACGGACCATTCCCTCGTGGCCAGCAAGGTGCGAATATTACCCAAGAAGCTGCACCACGCCAAGAAGAAGGGTCACCCACGTATCAACACCTACTGTGCAAGCAACCCAGAGAAAACACAGCAGTTCATCAGCAAACTGAAGGAAGCCCTCACCAAAGTGACACCTGATGACACCATTGATTCCAAGTGGTCCCATATCCGTGACTCTGTGTACAAATCAGCCATCACAGCTTACGGGAAGAGGGAGCGAAAGAATGTCGACTGGTATGAGGCAAACTGGGAGGAGATGGAGCCCGTGACTGAGGCAAAGAGGAAAGCCCTTCTGGCATACAAGGCTGCACCTAGCCCCAGAACACTACAAGCCCTCAGGATTGCAAGGAATAACGCCCAGAAGACCGCCCGCCGCTGTGCCAACACCTACTGGCTGAACCTCTGCAACAGTATACAGACAGCTGCTGACACCGGGGATACAAGAGGAATGTATGAGGGTATCAAAAAAGCGACAGGCCCCCCCAGCTACAAGACCGCCCCCCTCAAGTCCAAGACGGGCGAAGTCATCACAGACCAGGGGAAACAACTGCAGCGATGGGTTGAGCACTATCTTGAGCTATATGCAACCCAAAACAATGTCACTGGAACTGCCCTGGACGCCATTCCAGACCTGCCTGTCATGGAGGAGCTAGACACACAGCCCACCCTGGAAGAGCTCGGAAAAGCCATCGATTGCCTTGCCTGTGGGAAGGCTCCTGGAAGCGACGGCATTCCGCCTGAAGTCCTCAAGAGCGGAAAACCAGCACTGCTCCAGCCCCTACACACACTCCTCTGCCTTTGCTGGGAACAGGGATACATCCCACAGGACATGCATGATGCCAACATCGTCACTTTGTACAAAAACAAAGGAGACCGTAGCGACTGCAATAACTATCGGGGCATCTCCCTCCTCAGCATCGTTGGAAAGGCCTTCGCCCGTGTTGCCTTAGCACGCTTGCAGATCCTAGCCTCCCGCGTCTACCCAGAATCCCAGTGTGGATTTCGAGCTGGCAGGTCAACTGTAGACATGATCTTCTCACTACGTCAGCTGCAGGAGAAGTGTCGCGAGCAGCGGATGCCCCTCTACATTGCCTTCATAGACCTGACGAAGGCGTTTGACATGGTTAGTCGGAGTGGACTCTTCAGACTCCTGCAGAAGATCGGCTGCCCCCCACGTCTGCTTGCTGTCATTATTTCGTTCCACGAGAACATGCACAGCACAGTGTGCTTCAATGGCGCAACATCTGAAGCATTCCCAGTCGTTAGCGGAGTCAAACAAGGCTGTGTCCTTGCACCGACGCTCTTTGCCATCTTCTTCTCCATGCTTCTCCAGTACGCATTCAAGGACTGCAGCGAGGGAGTGTACATCCATACCAGGGCTGACGGCAAGCTGTTCAACATCGCCCGTCTCCGTGCTAAGACTAAAGTCACAGAGGTACTCATCCGTGAATTGCTCTTTGCCGACGATGCAGCCTTGACATCACACACGGAAGATGGACTTCAGCAGCTGGTATGCTGCCTCTCCCATGCATGTAAGGAATTTGGACTGACCATCAGTTTGAAGAAAACAAATGTCATGGCACAGGACACAGACTCCCCTCCCTCTGTCTCCATCGATGGGTACTTTTTGGAAGTTGTTGAGAACTTCACATACCTCGGGTCTAACATCTCCAGCTCACTCTCCATTGATTCTGAGGTGGGCGGCAGGATTGCCAAGGCAGCAGCAGTGATGGCCAGACTTAACCAGAGGGTCTGGAACAACCCCAACCTCACAGAGAAGACCAAACTGCGTGTCTACCAAGCGTGCGTGCTCAGCTCACTTCTCTACAGCAGCAAAACATGGACCACCTATGCAAGACACGAGAGGAAACTCAACAGCTTCCACCTGAGATGTCTGCGGCGCATTCTGCACATCCAGTGGCAGGACAAAGTACCCAACACAGAGGTTCTAGAACGCGCCAACATGAACAGCATGTTCTCCATACTCAGCGAGAGGCGCCTTCACTGGCTGGGCCATGTCAAGAGAATGGACCCATGTCGTATTCCCAAGGACCTGTTATATGGGGAGTTAGCAGAAGGTGCACGACCAACTGGATGACCACATCTGCGCTACAAAGATGTTTGCAAGAAGGATATGAAGACAGCAAACATCAACGTCAACGACTGGGAGAGCTGTGCAAACAACCGTTCCAGCTGGCGTCTAGCTGTCAGGCAGGGAGTTCAAAACGCAGAGGAAAAGAGAAGAATAAAGCAAGCTGAAAAGAGCTAAAAAGAAGGATAAGCAAAAGCGTACTTTGGAGCTATGCCATCGTCTCTCGTAGACGGACGGATGCCAAGAGACTGCTGTTGCCTATGGAAATGTGATACGTATATCTATCCAACACAACTGTGAATATAAGTACTTTTTTTTACAGCTTGCTAAATGGTGTCCCTATCATTGCATCATAGGAAATGTTGTACATCTGGCTCAATGTAAGATTTATTAATGAGATAAAACTTTTTAATGCTACAACAAAAGATCTGAGTGAGCATTAGACCATAAATCTATGACTAAAGATCCAACTGAAAATTATACAAAAATTCTAGGACTAGAGATCTGAATAATAATTACACCCTATACTTAGGCCTAAAGCTCTGACCAATTAGACCAAAATTCTAGGACTAGAAATCTGAATAATAATTACACCCTATACTTAGGCCTAAAGCTCTGACCAATTAGACCAAAATTCTAGGACTAGAGATCTGAATAATAATTACACCCTATACTTAGGCCTAAAGCTCTGACCAATTAGACCAAAATTCTAGGACTAGAGATCTGAATAATAATTACACCCTATACTTAGGCCTAAAGCTCTGACCAATTAGACCAAAATTCTAGGACTAGAGATCTGAATAATAATTACACCCTATACTTAGGCCTAAAGCTCTGACCAATTAGACCAAAATTCTAGGACTAGAAATCTGAATAATAATTACACCCTATACTTAGGCCTAAAGCTCTGACCAATTAGACCAAAATTCTAGGACTAGAAATCTGAATAATAATTACACCCTATACTTAGGCCTAAAGCTCTGACCAATTAGACCAAAATTCTAGGACTAGAAATCTGAATAATAATTACACCCTATACTTAGGCCTAAAGCTCTGACCAATTAGACCAAAATTCTAGGACTAGAAATCTGAATAATAATTACACCCTATACTTAGGCATAAAGCTCTGACCAACTAGACCAAAATTCTAGGACTAGAGATCTGAATAATAATTACACCCTATACTTAGGCCTAAAACTCTGACCAATTAGACCAAAATTCTAGGACTAGAGATCTGAATAATAATTACACCCTATACTTAGGCCTAAAGCTCTGACCAATTAGACCAAAATTCTAGGACTAGAGATCTGAATAATAATTAAACCCTATACTTAGGCATAAAGCTCTGACTAATTAGACCAAAATTCTATAAATGAAGATCTTACTATGTATAATCCATAATTCAATGACCAAAATTTGATTGAATATTAGACCACAATTCAAGAACCAAAATTTGATTGAAAATTAGACCATAATTCAAGGACCAAAATTTGATTGACTGTTAGACCATAATTCAAGGACCAAAATTTGACTGAATACTAGACCATAATTCAAGGACCAAAATTTGATTGAATATTAGACCATAATTCAAGGACCAAAATTTGATGGAATATTAGACCATAATTCAAGGACCAAAATTTGATGGAATATTAGACCATAATTCAAGGACCAAAATTTGATGGAATATTAGACCATAATTCAAGGACCAAAATTTGATGGAATATTAGACCATAATTCAAGGACCAAAATTTGAATACTAGACCATAATTCAAGGACCAAAGTTTGACTGAATATTAGACCATAATTCAAGGACCAAAACTGGATTGAATACTAGACCATAATTCAAGGACCAAAATTTGATTGAATAACAGATCATAATTCATGGACCAAAATTTGATTGAATATTAGACCATAATTCAAGGACCAAAATTCATCTGAATATTAGACCATAATTCAAGAACCCAAATTTGATTGAATATTAGACCATAATTCACGGACCAAAATTAGACTGAATATAAGATCATAATTCAAGGACAAAAATTTGATTGATTAGATCATAATTCAAGGACCAAAACTTTACTGAATATTAGACCATAATTCAAGGAGCAAAATTTGATTGAGTATTAGACCATAATTTGATTGACAATTAGACTATAATTATAGGATAAAAATTTAAACATTTAGAACATAATTCTATGACTAAAAGATCATACTATATATAATCCATGATTCAATGACTAAACATCTGACTGAAAATTAAGCAATAATTCTATGGCTAAAAGGAATATATATATATATATATATATATATATATATATATATATATATATATATATATATATATATATATGTACACACATACATACATTTTAATAAACATGAAAGTCAGACCATAATTCTAAAACTAAAATCTGAATGATCATTAGAAATCAATTTGAGAACTAAAATTTGTTGGAATATCAGAACATAATTCTATGATTAAAATTTACTAACACCACATGCAGACTCCAGAGCTGAGGTGATTCCGTCACTAACATCCTCTGAAGATTTCTTTCGACTGTAAAACGTCTCTGCCTCTGAACCTTTCCTACAACAAAGGTAATATTTTTAAAAACATATTCCTTAATGTATAAACCACCCCTCTA